>OY728166.1:78671652-78955499 GCA_963277665.1 Viscum album
ACACAATTTCATCCATAATTTTGAAGATCCAAATGGGCCTTTAAGCCTAACATTCATCGAAACACACACTAAATTCCAAACAGGCACACCCTTTAAGATTACATTTCAAACCTTACATAAAATTCACACAAAGGACCAACCCTTATTTAGGAAACAAAAACTATTTTGAAAACCAAGGTTTTAAGAAAACACTATTTTGAAGGTGCCATCTTCATTTGAGGGCACATCCATGTGTGCACCTATTGCACCCATGGATGTGCCAACATCCAATGGATCAACAACAACCAAGATGACATTTCTAAACCATTAACACAAGGACTCCATTTGATTTGAAATCAAGACCAACCATTCACATCATTAAGATAACACAAAACAATCCCCTTAAATCCATGAAAACCCTTTTTAAATCAATTTTCACACAATTTCCAAGTTACAATGTTTTCAAACCAAACATGCCAAACCAAAAATACATTTGACCAGAATATTTCCAAATTTCCCTATTTCTAAAAAACAAGTAACTAGTAAAACATACCAAACAATTCATCAATAATTATATAAATAGACTAATCAGTTTCTAAACAATTTTTATAAGCTGGTCAAACAATGCATAAATAATTTTATAAGAAAAACAACTAGTTTGCTAGAAATTATATAAACAAATCAAACAATTTTATAAATAATTCCATAAACATATTTAACAAATTACAAAAACTAGAAACATCACGATAAACCATTGAAAAGTATCACGAAGGCACTTGTCATATTTAAAAGACTATTAATACAACATTTGACATCCAAATAAAACAGTTTCCATAAATACAGAAAAACATAATTAGAGAAAATACTTTGAAACTATTTTTAGTAGAAGTAATTAACTTGAAAACACAATAGAAGATTAACCAAATGTATTGATAATGGGAAAATCAAATCAAGGATTTAATTAAAAACACTCAAGCATTAAATAAAATTAATCAGAAAGGAAAATGCTGATTAACCCTACCCCAATGGAATGAAACTGTGACACCACTTTAGCGGAAGGAAGAAAACCCCCCTACGGACCAATCGCACACCGAAGGTGAGGTCACCAGACCAGAGAACTCCTGCCAGGGAGCTGGAGGACGTTGGAAAGGGAAGAGCAGGGGAGGTTCGATTAGATGGAAAAAAGGAGAGGAAGGGGCGAGGGAAGTCGGATGGGGGTTGGGTACACTGCTGGACGAGAGTGAGGCAAGTGAGGAGGGGCAAGGCCAGAGCGGTCGAGATCCAGGGAGATGGAAAGAGAGGAGGGGCAGCGAGGGGGTCGGTTGGTGCGATGAGGCCAGTGCAAGGAGGAGGAAAACTGAGGGAAGTGGGTGTCAACTGGCTGGTGATGCGGGAGGGTGAGGCCTGAGCGGTGAAGAGGAGGGGCGAGGGCTGAGGCGAGGTTCCACTGGGAAGGGTTGCCAGAGCACGGAGGGATGTGAGGGGTGAAGCGGCCTGGACCTACAGGGGAGATGGGGTGTGCGTGCGTGAAGCCAAGCCAGGGGGCACTGCACCGTGAGGAAGGGGAGGGGGGGATGCCCCCTAGGGTTTTCCAAATTTTCTTCAATACAATGATAATACAATTAATAATAATAATAATAATATTGTTAATAATAATAACATAATAATAATAATAATAACAATAATGCCAAAAATATTAAGAATAAAAATTCTTATAATTATTATAACCATTTTTCTTAAAAAAACAAAAACAAAAACAAAAACAATAATAATAATATCAATAATACAATAATAATAACTCTTATAATAATAATAATAATAATAATAATCACATTAATACCATTTTATTCATTTTTTAATAATAATAATAATAATAGTAATAATAATTGTAATAATAATTGTAATAATAATAGTAATAAGAACAAATACAATTTGAATATTAAGACTAATAATTAGAATTATACTAATAGTAATACTTTCATGCATTTCATTTTAAATAATAAAAACATTAATAATAATTTTAAATAATAATAATATTATTAACAATTCTTAATAATAACAATATTATCATCTACATAATAATAATAATATTATTATTTTGTTTTAAACATTTAACTTATTTCATTCACATAAAAAATTATTTGTTTCGAACGATAGACATCTGCATGGGCACCTGGGCCGTCCGCATGACTATTGCCAACCGTACGGTGCCCGAGTACCGGTCTGAAACCCTTAGAAGTCATTAAACATAAACATTTTTAAATCAAGACCAACCCGAACCTTGATGTGAGTAACAAAATACAAGAAATAATAAAATAAAAAAAAAATTTAAAAGTCGGGGTGTGTCAATTCTCCTCACCACAGACACTTTATGCCCCTAGAAAGTCACCCTGTCAAACGATAGACAAAACTCGAATCTATGCCCGATTGAAACCGAAAGAAACCATAACACAAGAGAACAAGAGAACAAGAGAGAGTTATTCCCACCATAAGGACTCAAATAGTGTGTAAATTTAACACCCAAACATACCACCCCCGGGGGGGGGGGGGCGACGTAGGAACTCCCAACCGATCCAAACTAACTTCTATAGCCCGAATGAAATAACACCTCTGCTAGAACTTGGAACTCTCGACCCAAACTAAAAACCCCCAACACTTGAGAAAAACCTCTGAGAAGAACTTAACCCGAGTAGTGAACCTAAAAATAACTTCAAATACGGATTCTTCCACAAGAACTTACATCTCTAAATGAACACAACTAAAATAAGATCAAACCATGCAAGGGCCAAACACACTATAAGAAAAAGCACGATCCAAAAAACCACAAACATAATTGTTGGATTGCAATAGAATGATTCCATCATAACTTCATGATGAAATAATGAACTTACAATAATGTCAAAACTTTAATAACAGTAAAAAAGAACTAAAAAACTTTAAATGTTACACTTCCAACAAGAAACACATAACTCAGACCAAGGCTTCACACCCCCGGCAACTCCTGACTGTGCGCGAGCTTCACCCCAAGACCTATGGCTGGGGATTTAATGAATGAAGTATCTTATTCCTCACAGTCAAGCACTAGAATCCTCCAGTCACAGCGTCTTCTTCAGCAGATGCTGCCTGCAAAAATTCTCAAGATGACCCAAACACCCTCAATGATGGCACGTCTTCGGAGGGTGCGGCATAATGGTTTTGTGTTCCCTAAACACCCACACTGATGGAACACCATTGAACGGTCTGAAAAACTAGAAGTGAGGACCACTACAGAGGAATCTTTAGAAATAGGTCCCTCTGGCACACCCTGCTCGCCAGATGGGGAACCTTATGAGCAATTGGATATGCTGAATTGCCAACCATCTACGCTTTGGAGACCAACTCAGCTAGGAAATCCTCATCCACCAGCTTCTCGAAATGATGGTCCTTAGATGGGAGGAACTGGTCCTCGATCTCAGAACAAAGTCCACCAACAAAGAGAGAAGTCTTCATCAAATCCTGTGATGCTACCTCCAGAGAAAAGGACACAAGTTCCTTAAAATGGTCTACATATGCTTTCACTGTCCATTGGCCTTATTGAATACGCATGAGATCTTCCCTTTTCTTAGTCTTCACCTCTTCAGGTATAAACCATCAGATGAAGATAGATTTAAATACATCTCATGTCATCCCAAATTGCATTGATGGTGGGGAGAACAACTCACATTCATCCAGTGATAAACATTCAAACAGACCCAAAACGGCACACACTCTGACAACTTTGGGAGATTCCAACACCCTAAAGATGTGCCTGACCTCTTCAAACCACTCTGCTGCCTCTAACAGACCCCAACTACTGTAAAGGATAGGCAAAGTCTGAGAAGGACCAAAATCTAGGAATGACTTATCAGAAACATTGGGGACCTTTTTGGGCAGAATTTTCTGAACAACATATAAAACACAACTCCGAAACCGATATCCAATCAAAGTATAATTAAAAGTAACATCCTAATCTAAAATGACCAGCTCAAAAACCAAACAAATAAAAACACATCCCAAAATTATCTTTTTAAAATCCCATTTTCATTTTATATTTCAAAACCGCCTTCTTTCAAGGCCACTTTCCAAATACCAAACATAATTTTCAAACAAAATTTAATTTCCAAAATATTTTCCCCTTTTAAAATAACTTTAGAAAAACAAGGTTAAGCCTTTAATTACAATTAAACACCCAAGTAATCCCATGAAACATTGAACATGTCTTCATCCACTTTCATCCATATGCACCAACACACACTTTCCATGTATCCCCTCATATGTGAAAACATTCATAAAGAGTACCTAAGGTTGCACCCAAACCATTTCTCTATTAATTCCAAGAAAACACAATATTTTTAGACCAATAGAATTCAGTTTTAAAACCCATTTCAAAAATTTAAAGACATTTAAAAGAAACCATTCTCATTTCAATTTTTTATTTATTTTAAAGCACACTTACACCAACCAGAACCAAGACGACACTCAACTTGCATCAAACTACCAGAGTGAGGGACTAGTATTCATGATTAACCTGGAGACATGGTAGTAGGTCATGCCCCAATTAAGCGTCAACAACTAGGAGAAACTTAAACTGTGTACTCAGACTCCACATGGGTCACTAATCCATGTGAAATCATAATGTAACATCGGATTGCCTCTGTTGTCATCTGTAAATCTAAAACAAACCAGAACGAGACAACGACTCAATTCATGGAATACCCCTAGTGACTTGAGGTTTGTAACAAACAAGGGTTCATGATGCCATTCTTGTACCTACCTCCCAAGTCCCAACAATACTAATCTCAATCTACTGGAAACCCCAAATATCAAAAACCTCCTTTGATACCATTTTTTCACAAACCAACCCAGGTCGAACCTAAACCGGTCACCTGAGCCGATCCACGACATGTCTCGAGGGGTGTTCCCAATCCCCACGGGATGAAAACCAGTGCTGGGCATCAAAATTTAACTACTGGGAATGATTTTTACCATGAATAAAAGATAAGTAGATAAATAAAAACTGAAAATAAAAATAAAACTAGTAGCATAAAGAAAATAAGCTGCACATACCTCTATGTGACCTTCTACGTCACCACCCAACTCAGAACCACGTTCACTCCGAGAGAAATCTATAACTAATGAAACCTAAAACTGAAAAAGATAATGTAGGGGTGAGAACCAAATTTCTCAGTAGGAAAACACCACAGAATCCATACCTTTCCTTCCATGAAATAGTCCATTAATGCTAGTTTGAAATACCAATATAAAAATAGGGTTTTTCACATTTTAATAAAACAAAATCATTTACCCATTTTAAAGTCCAACATAAAGACAAATAATTTTCCAAAACAAAATTACATTTGAAAACGAAAACCAAAACAGGTGATACCAAAGCTATGATAAAATAAAATAGGTAAACAGTGTGAGCTAGAAATAAAATAGTACAACAAAAATTAAACAAGAAATATAAATGATCAAGTAACCATGGGTGATCCTAAAAATACATAGAAGACCCCTGGATGTACTCAGTTTGGAACCACCTATTAGAATATAGTGAATATCCTAAGTCTATAACCAACTGGCCACCCTAAAACTGACCAAATCTAGTGGAAAATCCCACCTGGCCTAACAACCAATCTAGGGGTACCAACCCATCTAAACAGGGCTGATCAATAACTGTTACTCGATCATCTAAAAGACACCCAGGAACCCATGGTGGTAGTAATAATATGTAAGTAGGAGGCCCTCACATGTGTGACTCAACTCACAGGTCACCACCACACTTGACTACCCCAAACACAGACACTCCCTATGCATTCACCCATAAAGGGTTACCCTAGGCAGGAGCACCCCATATACTTATATATATACATATATACATGTCAACATACAAAGTGACAACTGGGCCGTCATTTCATGTCCATGTCTAAACCATTTCCTAAAAACATTTAAAACTCTGACCAAGCACACTCAATTTCCAAACACGAACTATACTAAAAGTTAACACAACTTTATCCATAAGTTGGAAGAGCCAAATGATCCTTTGAGCCTAACATTCATCGAAACACACACTAAAGTCCAAATGGGAACACCCTTTGAGATTACATTTCAGACCTTACAAAAAACCCATAAAAAGGACCAAACCTTATTTAGGAAACAAAAACCATTTTGAGAACCAAGGTTTTAAGAAAAAACTATTTTAAAGGTGCCATATTCATTTGACGACACATACAATGGCTCAAAAACAACCAAGATGACATTTCTAAACCATTACCATAAGTAATCCATTTGCATTGAAATCAATACCAAGCATTCACATCATTAAGAGAACACAAAACAATCCCCTTAAATCCATAAAAACCATTTTCAAATCACTTGTAACAAAATTTCCAAGTTACAAAATTGTCAAACCAAACAAGCCAAAACAAAAATACATTTGACCAGAATATTTCCAAATTTCCCTATTTTCAGAAAACAAGAAACTAGTAAAATATACCAAATAATTCATCAAAAATTATATAAATAGACTAACCGGTTTCTAAACAATTCTTATAATCTGGTCAAACAATGCACAAATAGTTTTATAAGCAACCCAACTAGTCTTCTAGAAATTCTATAAACAAATCAAACAATTTTATAAACAATTCCATAAAACGATCTAATAAATTACACAAACTAGAAACACCATGATAAACCATTGAAGAGTATCACAAAGGTTCATGTCATGTTTAAAAGACTATCAATACAACATTTGACATCCAAATAACACAGTTTCCATAACCATAGAAAAAAATAACTACGGAAAATACTTCAAAACTATTTTTATCAGAAACCATTAACTTGAAAACACAATAGAAGGTTAATCAAATGTATTGAGAATGGGAAAATTAAATCACGGATTTAATTAAAAACACTCAAGTATTAAATGAAATTAATCGAAAAGGAAAATGCAAATTCGACTACCTCAATGTCTTGCGACTGCAATGCCACTTCAGAGGAAGGAAGAACAACCCCCTGTGGACTAATCACACACCAGAGGTGAGGTTTCCAGACTAGTGATCTCCCGCTGGTGAGTTAGAGGATGCTGGAAAGGGAAGAGAAGGGGAGGTTCGGCTGGACGGAACAAAGTAGAGGAAGGGGCGAGGGAAGTCGGCTGGGGTCAGGTGCGCTGCTGGCCGGAAGTGTGGTGAGCCAGGAGGGGTGAGGCCATAGCGATCGGGATCCAAGGAGATGGCCAGAGCGGAGGAGTGGCTAGGGGGTTGGCTGGGGCGATGAGGCCAGTGCAAGGAGGAGGCGAACCATGGGAAGGGGGTGTCGGCTGGCCAGTGATGCAGGAGGGCGAGGCCTGAGCGGTTAAGGGGATAGGCGAGGGTTGAGGCGGGGTGCCACTGGGAAGGGATTCCGGAGCATAGAGGGATGCGAGGGGCAGAGCGGCCTGGACCTACAGGGGAGCTGGGGCATGCACGTGTGAAGCCAAGTCGGGGGGGGGGGGGGGGGGGGGGGGACTGTAGCACTGCGCTGTGGGGGAGGAAGGGGAAGGGGGGGACTCCCCCTAGGGTTTTCCAATTTTTTTCAATATAATGATAATACAATTAATAATAATAATAATAATAATAATGTTAATAAGAATAAAAAATCATGATAATAATAACAATAATACTAATAATATAATAATAAAAATTCTTATAATTATCATAACCATTTTTCTTAAAAAACAATAACAATAATAAAAATAAAAATAATAATGGTAATATCAATAATACAATAATAGTAATTCTAATTATTATTATAATAATAGTAATAATCACGATAATACAATTTTCTTAATTTCTTTAATAATAATAATAATAATAATAGTAATAGTAATAAGAAAAAAATGAAATTTGAATATTAAGACTAATAATTACAATTATACTAATAGTAATAACTTCATGCATTTAATTTTAAATAATAAAAATATTAATAATAATTTTAAATAATAATATTATTATTAACAATTATTAATAATAACAATATTATCATCTACACAATAATAATAATATTATTATTATGTTTTAAACATTTAACTTATTTCATTTACATAAAACTTTATTTATTTCGAATGATAGACATTTGCATAGGCACCTAGGCTGACCACGCGGCTACTGCCAACTGTTCGGTTCCCACACACTGGTCCTAAACCCTCTAAAGTCATTAAAGGTCAAAAATTTTAAACCAGGACCCAGCCTGAACCTTGATGCGAGTAACCGAAGCCAAGAAATAATAAAATAAAAATAAATTTAAAAGTCGGGTGTGACAGCGGATTTACAATATGCATGAGATGTAGACATTTCCTATGATATGTTTAGAATATGAATAATTAACATTATCATTTGGGAAGATCATCCACATAGTTATCATTTAATGAAAAATTTCAGAAGTTGAAACACATGGGAGTTAAATGAATTCATGCTTATGAATCATGAATTAGTTTAGGCATCAACTAATGTGTTATAAACACATGAGTTCATGCATGCATCACTAAGGAGAATTCTTTGGATTATTTATTGACCACTACCATGTGATGGCAGAGTGTGGGTGCTTTATCGAAACTCTCTTAGCCCAAAACTCCCTTCTTCTACCTTCTTTAAGCATGATATGCTAACACATTATAGATGATGAAGTATCCCACACATCTGATGTGCGATTCTTCTCAAATCATGGATAACTTCAAAGAGAGGATGTCTTTTGGATACTATTTGTGGTCTCTCTCAAGCCTATGTGATGATTATTGAGATAATGAAGATTCTCTTCAGTGTTTGGTATGATACACATTTTCAATAATTATTCATTTATGGTTTTATCTTGTTTTCATTTATCTTGAATGAGATATCCTCAAACAGGGGTTTAAATCACTTCCACATATTTTGATAATTGTTATTAGACTCTAACCAAACCCTTTATTTTAATCATTCATCTTCATACATTTTACTTTATCATTGTGATTCTTCTTCATTATTCATTTTCCATCTACCACTGTTATTGTGATCCTTGTTATTCATCTGCCACTCTCGTTGCAATCTTTCCTTGTTTTTATATACCGCTATCATTAGGATTCTTCTTATAAGTATTTATTTATTTAATTATTTAATTATATATATATATATATTATTTAAAAAATTAGTTTATATAATTATTTTCACTAATGTTGACTTGTATATTTTCTTTTTACATATATTTTTGAATTGATTTATCATTTATATTTTGGATAATGTTTTAAATTCAAATTATATAATTTATTTATGTTTCAATTAATATATTCGTTTTAAAAAAAATATTATTATTATTTTTTGTTTTTTACAAAAGTAAATTTGAATTTAAAATTTCAAAATATAGTAACATATATTCTTTATTTAATAGTTTCTATGAGATAATGAATCGTATTTGGATTGTTTTATGATGAAAAAATGATGAATATGAGGAAGTGGTTGATGATTTTTTAAAATGTTCCAAACAAAATGTTCGAAAAAATGACATGTTTTTATGTCGTTGCATGATATGTTTAAATATGAGATAATTTCGAAGTAAATAAATTAAATATAATTTAATTTACAATGTTTTTAATCCAAGTTACAATTCTTGGATTTGAAATGGGGAAATTGGAAAAAATTCAAGATTTAATGATGATAGATATTTTCAAGATGATAATTATGATTAAATTAAAGAAAAAAATAATGATACTAAAGTAGAAACAATTGAAAAAACACTAATAATCAAGTGCCTATATGGTGATGTTGAAAAACTATTGTATCCAAGTTGTATAAAATTTATAGTTTCATCTATAGTGTTAATATTTTTTAACTTGAAAGCCATAAATGGATGGAGTGACAAGAGTTTTAGAGAATTACTACAACTATTGAAAGCCATACTTATTAAAAACTGAATTTCCCATTGGATTATGATTAAATTTTTTATTAGTAAGAATTTCAATATGTGTATTGAAGTGTTGGATAATGAATAAAGAATCTACCCATTGAGGATGAATATATTTCCCATATATTTGGATAAATAAGATTAGAGCTATTGTCCTTGATTATATGGTTGGACAGATTTAAGATAATATCTATTTAAAAGAGATGATTTTTTAAGGTGTTCTTCATGAAAGATAATGAAATGTACTGAAGGAATGAGAATAGTATTGTATATAAAAATTTTTCAATGATCATTTTAATGGAGTTAAAGTGACCAAGTGGAATAATGAAGTTTAAAGATTACTTCTGAACAAAATGATGAAAAAATTGTAAAGATGAGATTACAAAAATAGAATATATAAGGTTCAAAGTTTTGATAAGATCTATTTGAACTTGCAGAGAAACCATCCTGGTGTTATTTAGCATGAATTTTTCTATATTTATTGAATAAAATCACTAGGATGAAGTTTGGATTGAATTAGTTTGAAGTCGGAATTTTGAGGTAGTGATAATATATTAATATGCTCAAAATAAGGCAATTAAATGTTTCTAAGTATCTTGGAAACAATTTAAGGAAGATTAGTATTATTATGACAAATACCAAAATTATTTATAGTTTCTTTGAGATGATTTTAAGTGATTAATAGGCCATGAGATGAGTTGAATAAATTCTAGAATCATTTGAAGAGAAACTATAATTCTTAAGTTGAAGCTAAAAAATGTCCAAGTGCTGAAAATTCTATACGAATCTTGAATTTCATAAGACTTTGTCTCCCGAGTTATAAAATTGGATAAGTCTAGATTTCATAAGGCCTATTTAGTGATTTTGTAAGACTTTGGAATTCTAATAAGACTTTTCTCGATTTGTGTAAGACTTTGATAAATTGTATAAGAATTCACAGTTATCCAGAATGAGATTTCATAAGACTTTTGAATGATCTCGTAAGACATTGGTCAACTTCGTAAGGATCATGGAAAGTTTATAAGGATAAATTTCCTCTTTGTAAGGATAATTCCATCATTTCATAAGAACTATTCTCATTTCAAAAGGATGATTTTCTGATACTGTAAGAGTCATCCTATAAGGATCAATACCATATTGTAAGAATTATTCTGTAATATTCATTTCAATCTTATCAGGTATCATGTAGAATTAGAATTTGGAAAAGGTATATAAATACACCAAATCTACAAGATTCAGTTCCTTTGTGAATTTATGGGTTTTGTAAAGAATAGAAAGTCTAAGAAATATCAAAAAGAACTAATTTGGAAATTAAACTAGGTAATGATTTGTGAACTAATCTTCATCGAAACTAACATCACAATATGATACTATGATTCAATATGGTGTTCAAGAATTCCATGCTATAAAGAGGAGTGTCGCCTCATGGTGTTTCATGCTATCATACATGCATAGTGGTATAATAAAAAGAATTAAATGCAATGGTTTTCATAGAGTTTTTGAAGAGAATACTATCTTGAGATTTGTGTAATATTTGAAAGAGAAGATCATAGATAAATATTGGAGGGAATTTCAAAATATATATTTGAAATTCATTATTATTAGAAATTTGGGGATTAATTCAAGAACATTTGAATTGATTTATAAAGATGTATGGATGTTGTGGGAATTTATATAAAATTTATGGAAATAATATTCAATTAATATAATGAATATAAAATAAAAAATAGAAAAATAAGAGGTAAAAAAAGAATCAAAGATCAAATATTGAGAAGATAATAAGAAGAGTTATCAATACTTTTCTTTGTTGAAGAACATCTATATTGAAGAGAGAGAGAAAAAGAGAGGAAGAAGAGTTTCCAATACATTACTATATTAAAGAATGAAAATAGTGAAGAACTCGATAGTGATTTGTGAAGAAAACCTTATATGTTTTGAAGAAGAAGAAGGACCTGACGAGAATAAGAAGATTTGAATCCTTATATCAAAATTGGAAGAAGAAGAAAAAAAACTGGTAGAAAAAACAATTCCCATGATATCCGGTATCATAGAAGTAGGAAGAATAAGAAGAAGAAACAAGTTTAGAGTTTGGTTCCTGTAATATTTAGTGTTTCATAATTTTATGATTGAGAAAGAATAAAGTGATAATTAAAGATACTTACATTGTTGTTGTGCAAGTATAAGAATAAGAGTAAGAAGAGTAGACTTGAAAGAGTGCAAGCAGGAGGAGAAGGAGCAATACGATGAAAACTTTACTGAAGTATTAATTAGTGAAAGACTATCTTGTTGTTTAAAAACATGATATTATGAAATTTTGAGGAGTGTTAGGTCCCAAAGTTTGATTGAAATAGGTAAAAGGGGTTAATTATCTTTTCTTAAAATTAATCATATTTTAAACTTATAATGTAGAAAGTTATCAGTTTGGTAAAAATAAACAATTCAACCAAAATAGATATGAGAAATGTATGGAAATTGAATTCAATAAAGTAAATGATAAACATAATAATTTTTATAGTAGTTTAGTTCAACGTGATCTTATGTCCACTCTTCACTCACATTAAAAAAATAGAGGAATGAAACCCCCTATAAGAATAATGGCTTTTGAAGGGGAGTCACTACCCTTTATAGCCTAACTTTTTCACACCTGGAGTCACAACCTAAAACCACTTGTCCTTCTTATGTGAAGAAGAACTAGTTTTTTATGGGTTCAGACCCAGACCCAAAATTTTAAGTAGAAGTCATAACCTATAAAAATAAAATAATGTAACCCATGATAACCCCACACAGTGTTATAAAACTGAATGGTATTTGTGGATAAATAACACCAACTATTTGAATAGTAACACACAACCTTTCTTAATTATGATGAATAACCTCCAAGGAAAACTATATTTTTTAATATAAAATACTTTAAATCTTTGGGGATTAATGTAATGAATTGTAGTGCAGTATTAAAAAACACATACCTGTGAATCACATATCAAATCCATGCAACTAAAGGAGATTTAACCTTCATTCAACAATTCATGCAACAACGAATACAATCTATTATTAAATTTCCATGAGACCTTTTCATAAATAAATGATAACAACTTCTCATGAATTTCTTATTAAATTCTTTGATATACTAAAAAAAATTAAGAACAACCTTTATACAACTTATTATAATAAACAATAAATGCCATGATAAATATTCCATGTAAATATCACAATAATACATCAATAAATATCAACAATAATTATTCTTAGGTAAGAATTATCGATATACTAAAAAAGTGAAGTAATGAATTCAAACAAATAATAATAAAATAAGTAATTAATATTCTAATAATAATCAACTTTTTAAAGTCTTTGAAATACTCACTAAAATCACGTGAGATAAACTCTTCATGTTTCAAAAAATTTCAAAATTTAAATATCCTTATAGTAAATACACAATAAGAATATGGAACTGCTATGAACCCATATAATATTAATTTAATACTGCTTAAAATAGTTCAAAACATGTTCACACAAAATCTATATAATTATAATGTATTTATAGAACAATAAAATCAATTAAAATACCAAACATGAACATGAAATAAATCAAAATACCAAAACAATAAAAAACATAGAATGTTCAAAACCATATATTGTGAAAAAATAAAATTCATATACTACGTAAAGGAAAAATGAAGAGATTTTGAGTTACTTAAGGGTAACATATATATTATATTGGCTATGTAAAGGTAACTTGGGTCTAGCTTTGTAAAGGTAAGATTTTCCTATTGTATAAAGGTAATGTAAATTTTTTATGCATTACGTAAAGGTAAAAGGAATTACATTACGAAATGGTAATTTAGATATTTAAGAATTTCATAAAGGTAATCTGAATTATTAAGAACAGTGTATTGGTCAGCTTTAATTATGATTGTTGTGTAAAGGCAAGAATCAAATCCTATACAATATGTAAAGGTGAACTGTAATCTATATAAGGGTTGAGAAACTTTTCAACAAGCTGTGTAAAGGTAAGACTTAGTTTAAAAATAAGCCATGTAAGGGTAAAAGTACTTAAAAAAAATTTAAAATATGTTATATTAAAAATGTATACAAAATAATAATAAAGAATAAAATTAATAAAAAATAATTAAAAAATTATAGAATAATTTGAACAATGAATAAATAACTAAGAGTAAACTATTTCAACAAAATTACAAGCTTTAATAACAAAAATATAAGACTTAATAATTTCATTAGAAATTATAATTACTCGATTCAATCATGAAATTATCAAAATATTAAGTCTTTTAAATACTGAAGTTAGAGGGAATAAAAATAAATATTGTTATGTAATTATCAGAACATAAAGTGGATCAAGGAGTCACTCAACAATATCCCACTTTTAGATAATTACAAAACCAAGCATTAATTACAAAAATTCTTCCTTTTTTGTAATTAATCAAAAAAATTAAAAATTAAATTTCAAAAGGAAAAGAGTAAATATAATTTTCAAACCAAATTTTCTCCCCTTGAAATCAAAATTCAAGATATCAAACAAATCACACTATTCCATCATTAAATTAGATTTAAACACCCCCTAAAATTAACAATAATAACCAAGAGTAACATAAAAAATCATGCTATGAAAAACATTTCAACAAGAAATAGTGAAAAAGGATAAAATATAAACTTAAGAAAAATTCTTTGATTTCATTTTTCACATTTTGTTCAAAATATAGTAGCAGCCTTTAGGAAATAGTACATAAACAATATTTCAATATTTACTACAATTAGACACTCAAAAATAACATAACTAAAATTATATAAAAATTAAAAAACAATGATTATAAATTCCCAAATTCATTCAAAATATTTAAATACCATTTTTAATATTTATTTATAACATATTTTAAATACATTAAACCCCCAAAGTTTAAAAATAAAAAATAGATTTAAATTATTTTTTCTCTTAAAAATTTAAGCAGAGTATAGAATGAAATATTAAAAAAAATTAAACCCCATGTGTATAAAAATTTATTATTTAGAATAGATTGAAAACTTTGAAATTTTCACATGTAAAATAGAAGTAGATTATTAGAAATTTATCATAAAACCATCACAACCAAGAGAAAAACTAGTATGCTTCAATTTTTTTTAAAAACAGATTACTTAAATATACACTGGTAGGTTTTAAAATTTCAAAAGTGAAATATGCATAAATTTGATTATTAAATAAGATTTGAAATTTTTTAAAACTACATAAGCTTAAATCGATAAATCAGAATTTAAAAACTGAAAAATGTAAGTTTAAACTGATTAAAACATATTTTAATATGGATAAAACAATAAAGATTCCTTTTTCTTTAACATTCTTTAGACTAAATGATGAATATGATATTTCAATATATCCAAGCATAATAAAAAAAATATAAATCAAATTTTAGTCAATATTAAAATAAATTTAATGAAATTTCCCATATATTTAGGAAAATTTTAGAATAAAAAAATGGTTAGCTCCCCCTCAGTTTTAGCTACCTTAATTTGAATAATCAAACTAGTTTATACAAAATTTGAATTCCAACTAGATTAAAATTCCTTTTAGATACATACTTTCAATGAATAAGGGGAAATAAAACATATTATATTATATTCAAAGAATATATTAATCATAAGTTAGTTGAGCCAAATGATAAAATTGATTACACATGCTCACTAAACAAAATATAGAAATTAAAAAATAAAGAATCACATGCCCACATCCAAAAGATAAAATATATATGCAATGTAACAATAATGAAATGATAATTTTTTTTCTAAATATCACAAAAACATTCCAAGAATAGAATAAATAAAGAATGCATGCTGGATATAAAATCAATGACCCATTTTACTTTGGTATCCAGACTAGTTTTGGCTTAATCATATTATAAAAAAATTTCTTAGGAATCCATGATGTTGAAAATTTTGACATTTTATCCCTAAAATTATTTTTTTATAAGAAATAAATTTTATGTTCAATGCATTGAACAAACTTTAAAGAAACATTATATACATAATGATCTTAATCACCATATTTATAATATTACATAGAATAAATTATAACAGAATTTCCTTTTACAAGATGATTCTTAAAGGACATATTATAATCATGTTTATTACCTCATCTAATTTTTTCTTCAAACTTTCAATATCAGATTTAATCTTTTAATTATTGTTTTGAAAAAACTTAAAAATCATCAAAAAATTTACTATTAGAACTAGAAACAATATTTTTGGATTTTTCATTTTCCTTATTAATCTTTTTATATTCCATTTCAGCTTTAAACACATAATCCTTCAACTCATTAAATTTTATTTTCTCTACTTAATTTTCATATTTTATTTTCCTATTTCCTTCTCAAGAATCCAAATTTCAGAATCCATATTTTTAAAACTTTTAACTTCAAGTGATGAATCATTTTTTTTATTTTTAATTTTCTTAAATTTTTACTTGATATATATATATATATATATCAGTCATTTCTTTCTTTTAATACCCATAAGATTCACACATTTCTTCCAACTATTTAATCTTTTCATTTTCAGAAATAATATAAGAATCAAAATTGGGACTATTATCCATACTTCCATTTAAATAGACATTCCCAGTTTTTCTAGCATATGAACCAAGATCACTTGAATAACTAGAATGAGAAGGTAAATGTATTGTCTGAGAATATATTTCTTTAAAATAAATATTACCGGTTTCTTATTTTTTCTTGAATTCATATTTTTTGAATTGGAACTTTCCAAATCAATGCAAGTATACATAATTTTCACTTATTTCATCACAGACTTACTTTTATTTTTGAGAATCAAATAATTTTATTCAATATGTCCCATTTTCCCATACTAATATTAAGTTAGATTTGAATAATATAATTTTTCATTAGAATCACCTTCCATGTAAGACAATGATGTTTCATCTTTATGTTTCTTGATTTTAATATTTCCTTTTTCATGTTTGTGACTTTTATTTGAGTATGGATGATTTATCTATAGTTATATAAAAATGTCCCAATATAAAATATCAATACTCTCTAGATAAATTTCCATCCCAATATTCCATTGATCATACCCACTACCATTTAATAATAGTGGGAGTGAAGAATTCAATATGTTTATATTCCCTATTCAAGACATCATTGAAAATAGATCCCTACCTTAAATGATTAAGTCTATGATAAACAAGATAACTCAAAAATATTTTAATCAAAATAATATGAGTAAATCAACACAATAATCTTTAAAAGAGACAAGATATGGTACCAATTGTTTGGTTCCAAAGTGTGATTGAAATAAAAAGCACGGGGGGGGGGGGGGTGAATTGTATTTTCTTAAAATTAATTAGAGTTTAAACTTATAATGTGTAAAGTGATCAGTATAATAAATAAACAATTCAACCAAAACTGATATGAGAAATGTATGGAAATTAAATACAAGAAAGTAAATGATAAGCATGAGAATTTTTATAGTAGTTAAAATAAAAATGATCCTATGTCTACTCTTTACTCATCTCAAACACATATAGGAATTGAAACCACTAGAAGA
The DNA here is from genome assembly GCA_963277665.1 of Viscum album. Classification (NCBI taxonomy): domain Eukaryota; kingdom Viridiplantae; phylum Streptophyta; class Magnoliopsida; order Santalales; family Viscaceae; genus Viscum; species Viscum album. The sequence goes on from OY728166.1 coordinate 78,689,131, forward strand.
ATAATGACTTTTTAAGGGGGTCACTACCCTTTAAAACCTAATTTTTACACACCTAGATTCACAAACCAAAAATCCTTATCTTATTTGGGTGAAGAAAAACTAGTACGTTATGGGTTCAAACCTAGAACTAGATTTTTAAGAAGAATTCCTAACCTATAAAAATATAACATGGAAACTCATGAAAACCCCACACAATGTTACAAAACCTAATGGTAGTTAAAAATAAATAACATTTGTGATATGAACAGTGGTACAAGGCCTTTCTTGATGATAGTGAAAAAGATCCAAGGAGAATCAACATTTCAAAAAAAAACTTTAAATCTTTGTCCATCAGTGTAATATATTATAGTAAAATATGCAAAAGAATGTCCCTATGAATCACATCTCATATCCATGAATCTGTAGAAGACCTGAACTTCATTTAAATAGGTCATGCATCAATGAATAAATTCTATTCTTAAATTTACATGAGACTCTTTCATAAATACAATGATAAAAAATTCAAATGTATTTCTTATTAAATTATTTAGTATATTGTAGATAAATAAAGAATAATATATGTAAAACATGTTAAAACAAACAATAAATGCCATGATAATTATTCGATGTAAATATCACATTAATACTCTAATAAATATCAATAATAATTATTATCATATAAGAAGTCTTGATATACTATAAAAATGAAACAATAAGTTAAAATAGATAATAATAAAAATAATAATTAATATTACCATAATAATTGACTTTTAAAGTCCTTTAAATACTCCTAAAACTTGTGTAAGATAAACTCTTCATGTTTCAAGAAATTTTAAAATTTTAATATCTTAACAATAAATATGAAACAAGAATATAGAACTGCTATGAACCCATATAATATTCTTCTAATACTTCTTAAAATAATTCAAAAAATGTTTTCCCAAAATCTATATAATTATATTGTATTATAAAACACAAAAAATCAATTAAAAAAAAATACAACATGAGTATTAAACAAAAAAAATGCCAAAATAATAAAAAAATAGAGAATGTTTAAAACTATATGTTTCATAAAGGTAAAATCTATTTACGACATAAAGGTAAAATAAAGAGAGCTTGAGTTACACAAGGGTAACATGCATATTATATTTGATACTTAAAGCTAACCTGAGTCTTTCTATGTAAAGGTAATATTTACTTATTGTGTAAAGGTAATATTATTTTTCTATACGCTACATAGAGGTAACATGATTTTCCTTACATAAAGGTAATCTAGATATTTAAGTACTGTAAAAAGGTAAGCTTGAATTTTTAAGAACCGCATAAAGGTAAACTTGAATTATGAACACTATGTAAAAGTAAGAACTAAATATTATACACTATGTAATGATCCAATGAGAAGATTTATAAATATTGGATGCACTATAGGTTTAGGATAATCTTTTATTATATGGTTATATGATAATTTCTAACTGAAGAACCTTTGTGATAAATTGTTTTAACAAAGTTTTTGTATTTTTTGACAACTAACCTTTTTGTATAAGAATGTTTTTGTTATCTAGGAATCAGATCCAGTCCATCATAATGAGATTTGTAAGAAAGTAAAGAGTTGCTGAAATAATCGGATCCATCTGCATCATATTCATCTCATCGAATCCAAAATAATCATAGGTAGTAATTGTTGTTTTCTGTAATTTTTCCTTTTTTATAATCAGATAAAGAAAGTAGTTTTTAAGTGAATAAGTCATATTGTTGATGAATAGGATTGTTGAAGAAGGTGACATCATGAGTTATAAAGTTTTCATACTTTCTAAACAAAATCATATGATTCTTTTCTAGTTAAGAAGTTCTCACAAATCATGAAAACTTTCATGATAAAAGATTTTGAAGAAATGGTCGAGAGGTTTGAAGAAATTAAAATTATGGAGTGAAGAATTCCATCGTAATGAGAAATTATATCATAATGAGAATTTCATCATAAAGGGAATTCCATCATTATAAATAAATCCATTGAAGGAAGAATGTTTCAGAAGATCATATCCAGAAGTTAGAATGTGTGAAGCTGATGAAGTTTGAATAATTTTAAAGTTAAAGTATAGAGATTCCATTGTAATGGTAATTTCATTATAATGTGATTTCCATATTAATGAGAAAATAAATCCTAATGGGAATTCAATTGTAATGATAATTCCATAATTATGAGGATTCCATTAGGATAAAACTTAAGGCAGATTGTAATGAGCTGAGAAGGAAACATAAATTGTAATGAGATGAGAAGGAAATATAAATCCTAATGAGCTGAGAAGGAAATATAATTCGTAATGAACTGATTAAGAAGAAGACTCAAAAATAAAATTCACAAAGTTTTATGAAGAGTTTAAGAGGTCAAACATTAAATTCAAATTTTCATAAATCCCAGAGAAATATAAGGAGGATTTAAGAAGTCAAATTAGAAGTTTAAATGCGAGTTATTTTCTGAGTTTTTAAAATTCTAGGAAGTGGAGAAAGTTTTCAAGTTTCTTTATTTTTTTATGAGTTGCCTATAAATATTTGATCAGATCATTTGTTTAGTGTGGACTTTTCATAAAATTAGAAGAGGCAGAGTGCTAAATAAATCAAGTGAAAGTCATTTCTGAATGAAGAACTCATGAGGAGGATCAGATAGCTGAAATTTTGTTTAATAGGATTGAGAAAGATCATATTGAGAATATCATATTGAGTCAATCAGGTTGAGGTACATCATATCGAGTATTTAATCAAAATTTGAGTTTTGCAGATTGAGAATGGGTCCATCGTATTGAGAGAATCAGATCCAGACTCATCATATTGAGGGAATCAGATCTAGAATCATCATATTGAGAGAATCAGATATAGACTCATCGTATTGAGAGAATCATATCCAAAATCATCAGATTAAGAAAATCAGATTTAGCCAAATCAGACTGAGGATTTGGACCGATTAATTGTGGATCAGTTTCAACAAAGTCTTTATTCTTTTTTTAGCTCAATTTTTTATAATAAAACATTATAAAATGATGGGACTTTCTATAATATTTCCTATCAGGAGATAGAAGGCGTCTCACAGGATTTGGCATAAGTTGTATTCACTTCTTTATAATAGTGGATTTCCATAGACCCATGGGAGTGGCTATGGAAAGGATTTAGATTCTCACATTGAGGTCTAAACTTTTAAATCTAGTTTGATTTACTTGATTTCATAATTTTTCATGCATGATTATTTACTAAAATTTTATAAGGAAATAAATCTTATCAGTTTTCAGGGGTTAAGTTTCTAAATTTTTTGAAACTTATAAAATATAAACAACTGAGTCACCCCCTTATCATTTTTTATTTGATCTTTGGAATTTCAATTAGTTTTAGAGTTAAGGTTATCTTGTTGAATCCTTATCATGGATAATATCAATTCTGTCAAGAGTATAAGAATTCCTAAATTTTATAGAGAAAAAATATTATGGATGAAAAAATAGGATGATTTATTATCTCTTATCTATTGTCTTGGAAGTTGTTGATGCTACTAATATTGGGTTTCAATCTATTGTGAAATATTCCCCGATGACCTTTGCTAATAATAGAAATATAGAAGTTAATGGAAAGTCTAGAAATGCTATTTTTATGTCCTTATCATAAAATTTTTATAAGAAATTGATGGGTCTCAATACTTTAAAAAGTATGCAGGACAAGCTGGAAAGTGTTTTTATAGGGAATACTAAAGTTAATGAAGCAAATATAAAAATCCGGCATAGTAAGTATGAAGACATAAAAATGAGATACGAAGAAAAAATTAATGAATACTTCACCAGAGTAAATGAAATTGTTTGCAACATCAGTGAATTTAGAGATGTCTTGGAATATTCTACAATTGTAAAGAAACTTATGAAACACTTTTCAAAAAGGTTTGATTATAAAATTTATTATTTAGAAGATAAAGATGATTTATCTCTTGATAAATTTTATAAATTTCTTGTTTCTTATGTAATGAGGAAAGCTCCAATATTTAAAAAGAAGATGAAAGATGAAATGAATTTTGAATCTATGAGAAAGATAAAAATCCAAGATGTTGAAGAAGCTGATCCTTGTGAGTCTAAAGTTAAAGAGGATGATGAGTTGAATGAAAAAATCATGTCTCTAATATCCAAGAACAATAAAAGATGAATAGGAAAGTATGGAGGTAAAATTCCTATCAAATATTTTGAGTGAGGTAGAATCAGACACTTTTCTATGAATTCCCCTAATAATAAAATTAGAGAATATAAAGATGATTCTGATGAAAAACCTCGATGGAGAAGTGAAAAAAAATGATAAAGAAGAAAAGTTTAGTGAAAATGGTATAAAAAATTAGTATAATGTTCCCTATACTTCACAACAAAATGGATTAGTAGAAATAAATAATAGAAGTTTGGTGGATATGGGAAGAATTATGTTAGTTGAATACAAAATTTCAAATTTTTATTATAAAGAAGTTATTAGTTCTGTTGTACATGTTCAAAATAGATGTTTATTGAGACCAAAAAACAAAATGACTCCTTATTAAATTTATTATAAAAAAACCTTAATTGTGTAACACCGCAAGCTTCCATGGTACGTTTCCCTTTGAATAATACAGTAGCTTGCATTGCACGCAACTTGGAGTTTTAACACACCACAACCAATCAAACTAGTCGTTATGAATAGCAATACCACTTTTTAAAATTTTATAAATTTTATTTTTAAAAATGGACTTCATTTTTGAATTCATAATATCGAAATTAGCTTAGCATGAATTTTTGGTATTTTTCTGAAAATTTTCAATTTTTGATGAATAGTGAAAAAACACTGCGTTATTGTTTAAAACCGACTTTTTATTTAAAAAATTAGTTATATTATTTTAATTTATTTTAGGTCAAAATAGATACATAATACCTATATATTTTCAATTTAATTCATTGGAGTCATTTTATAATAAGTTTAGATATATAAAATTTTATTGAACTTTTTACCGTCTTTTACCCACCTTCTAGGAGCATTTACAAATTTGCATAAAACTTAATTTTACCGCTTTTGTGAGTTGAATTTCAAAAATCAGAGAGACACTGTTGAAATCAACAAGTAAAATTTGATTCAATAAGATGAAAATAATTTTTGTTGAATAGTAACTTTTGACTTTTATTTACCACGGTTAAAAGTAAATTGAGTAGTTAAGGGTAAAAATGATATTACAATTATCCTAAAAAATTTCCTAATTCTATTGGATAAGTGTAGTTTGAACAAAAACAACCTTAGGAATAAAATATGATCCTTTTTATCCACTTGGATTAGTTTAGGACATTTATTATTATTTTATTTAAAGAAGAGTTAAAAGAGTTAAATTCAAAGTTTAATAACTAAACATTTTTTAATATAGGGTTACACACAATATAAATTAGACTATAAATATTAATTAGAAAGATAAAAATATTTCCTACATAATGGTATTTTATTTATAATTTTTATACATTAAGTAATTTAATTTATTTATGACACAATGATGATAAAATAATTACCTTAATAATGAAATATTAAAATAATTGATATTATAAATATCCAAATAAATATAAATTGAGAATTATAATAAATTAAACTAATTTTATAGGTTAATATTACATTTTAGGGTTTATTAAATAAATTTTATTTGAAGTGATAAAGTTTTTATATCTTTCAAAAAAATCAAATACTAAATAGTGTCAAAATTGACATAATTGAGTTTTTAAAACAAATACTATATTATTAATTGATATAATATTCCTAAAAATATAAGGTTCTGAAAAAGGACTTAGATAAGGTTATATATATTAATAATGAACCAATTGGTGTTCTCTTAGATTGTTATATTAAGTTTATTAACCATATAATATAAAAATACAAAGAGACATGGTAAATTCCAAACTATTTAACTAAGAGTTAAATCTAAAAGATAAGGTTAATATGGTGACCTAAACCTATCCAAAACCTATTGGTTGAGATGTTTTCGACTCATCCCACATTATCCTTGAAATAAATCATTTTGGAGCCATTAGAAACCGAAAATTATTTTATTATAAAATAATATTTCAAGCTTTTCCTAAAGTGACCCTCGCCTCTCTTATAATAGGGTACTTCCCTTATCTTAATTTCACTCCTCCAAAGCCATTTGGCTCAGCCAAACCCTGCCCAAATATCTTCCCAAATTTCCTCCCTTTATTCTAAAGTCCTTTCTTTGGTCATAAATCCAACCTAAGGATCCCTTTTGATCAAATCAAAAGGAATAACCCGAAGAAGAGGAAAATATTTCATCACCTCTTTCAAGTTCTTTTCTTCTTCCACTTCCTCTTTCTTTGTTGTTTCCATTATAAAATAATAAATCAATAATATTTTATATACTGTGATGTTATTATAAAAACGGTTCAACCATATTCATTATTCTATCAATCATATGATTGACAAAGTCACCATACGTGCGTACGTACGGCTTACCGTCTCCACATCGTGGTGTAGTTTGTTATTCAAACACTTCATTATTTGTATGGGTATAATAATGAATATAAATGATGTAAATAATAAATATAACATGTTAATGATTCTATATATATGATATACCATCCAATTACATATGATTTCACCATCAATATAATGATATTGTCGCTCGTGCGTACGTACGGATTATCGTCTCCACGAACGCGATGAGATTTATTCCTCATCATAATCATTCAAGAATAATTTTCTTTTTATGATTAAAAATAATTTTTAATAACTTAATATAATTTTGGATATGAATAAAATACATCCTATGCATAAAAAACATGGCTTACATAATTGATCATATAAAGGAAACCAGATCAGTTAACACCTGAAACGATGATACTAATAAAATATTATTAACAAAGAAATATTATAAGATCATATATGATATCATATTTATGTATATTATTCTATTATAATTTAATAAAAATGTTTTAACTGTTATACAGGAGGTTAACATACCATCGACTAAGGAAAATTACAAGGTAAGGGTTAATTTCACAATCTCTTTATTATCTGAGGTTGTTTTTACGTAAGTATCTACTGAGACCTCTTTATCATCCACATCCATGTTTCTTAAAAATGTATTTCAAATTTTTTTTACTATTTACTAGACTATGGGTTAAATTAATTTATACCATTGTTTGAATTTTTATAAAATGGTTTGAAAGTAATCTTTCCGTCGTTTTGTAAACAAGGTACTTTGTGACCTTTTCGACAAAATTAAGGTAAGAATGTCTTTTTTTAACTTATACGGTGGGTGTAGATATTTTTTGTCATTATATCATCATCAAAGCTTCCCATAAAATCTTATAAGAATATTTTCAAAATAAATATTTTCTTTTAGAATTATGTAACTTTTAAATGATTTCAAAATAGAAAGAGGTATTTATTTCAAATAGTTTTCATTTCATCTATGTCAACATCCTTTGATGGATTTTAAACTTGTTTGAAGTTAATTTATTATGATACAAATATTATATATGCTATTTAAGGTTTTGTTATATGTTTGACTGTGGATGTGTTATTTTAACACCATTCATGGTTTATGAATAAAGTATTAACATTTTGTATGCTAGTTTAAATACGAATGTCTATGTTTTGTTTAAACCTTTTCATATGAGGAATGCATTGGACTTAGTAAGTGATGGTTGGAGCCTGCTATAGCTCCTATATGCATCAGTAGGTATCATGAGAAAAAGTAGTGTCTTGGCATAAGGCCTTGAAAAAATCTTATTTGTAGTCTTGGAACAAGGCCTTGACTATGTGGTTATGAAGTCTGGAATTATGCATTCCATCATTATGAAAGTGGCTATTGATATTGCATTTGATTTTTCGACTAATAGAATATCCATGTGAATAAGTAAATGGAATTATTTGATTTTATCTTTTCCATATTATGCTGAAGTTTAAGTTTAAAAGGCTTTTGTTTTAGTCTTATACATTGCCTTAAATATTTATGCTTATTTATGAAAGTTTCCGCTATATTGTTATCCTTACTGAGCATTTAAGATCATCTCTTTATATGTTTTATTTTTCCCAGGACGTGAAGAAATATTTTATGGTTGACCTATAGGGATAGGCTAAGGATATAAGTGTGGTCAATGGGGACAAAATGTTGTTGATGTTTTTATTTCATGATGTAATGTAAAACTTATGGATGTATCTATTACTTCCAAGACTACTAAACTGGTTGGTCTTTCGAGACATGATTCCTTGCATCATGCCAATGTTATGTAATAATGCACTGACTCTGGGTAACTGGGGTTGGGGAATTATAGTTTGTATCAGAGGAAATTTAGTACAAAACTTGGAGACTAGATTTAGTTAAAATTTGATTAGAGCACATTACCCTAAGATAGACTTGGAGGATTGGTATAGAAGAACTTCCTAAAATCTTGGTAATGTAGAGATTTTGTGTATTTTCTAAGTAATAAATCCCTGTCTGGATATGAGCAGGTAGAGGTAGCTCTAGCACAGATGTACCTAGGAGTGAAAACTCTGACAAGGAGTTTCGGGCTTGACTTGAGGTATCCTGGTATACGAAAATGGGCCTTGCAACACTCTTGGTTATGAAACTCCTACGGGATATGATTAGGATAATTCATATTTTCTTTAAAAACCATTATGAAGTATTTATGAGTATATACCTCCTCAAAGAAAACATTTTTTTATGATTATGGATTATATCCATAAAATTTTCAATTTATGTTAAGTGTTTTACATGTTTGGAATTATGTATTGTGATTCATAAACTAATCTAGTGTATGCGATTGTTTAGAAATGAAGTATAGTGGAAGGAATGTAAACTGTATCAACGCACATAATCTATGTAGGGATTTCCCTCCTACCCAAGATAATTATAGTGGAGCTGGTGATGCAACTGGTGCTGATCAACTTATCACCATACTGAGACAACTCACTTAGGTTATGAATAATAGCATTACCCGTATGGAGCACCCTAATCCATAACGCGGAGGATAAATGTTAGAATGATTCATGAGGAAAAAAACACCAAAATTTAATGGGAGTACAAATCCATTAGTAGCTGAGAACTGGATAAATTCCTTAGAAAAAATATTTCATTCTTTGGGGAGTAGCGAAAGGGAAAAAGTTGTCATGGCAGTTTATCGCCTCACGGGAGATGCAGATCAATGGTGGTCATTAATACAAAAAAAAGATGAAGAAGTATAAAACATGGAATGGAGATATTTTAAAGACATTTTCTTAGAAAAATAATTTCCTCATGACCATCGAGTGGATATGGAAAGATAATTTCTAAGTCTGAGGAAAAAGGAGGATGAGAATGTCGCAAAGTATGAGGCTAACTTTACAAGGTTAGCAAGGAATGTTGTAGATTATATATGTAACCCTAGGAGTAAGATTGATTGATTCTTTGATGGGTTAAAACCATTTCTCCATCGAGCATTAGTCTCACAATCCTTTTCATTGTATGAAGATATTGTCTCATGCGCTATCAAGACAGAAAAGGAATTCTCTAAGTCTTATGACTTCAAAGCAAAGAAAGAGAAGAAGAGATCCACTGATCACTCTAGAAATGTAAATAAGGGGAAGAAGAAAAATTTTGAATATCCATTCTGCGGAAAATGTGGGAAGAAACACCCCAGTACTTGCCTGAAGGGAATGGGAGTTTGTTACAAGTGTGGTGAAAAAAGCCACCAAGCTCGTGATTGCAAGGGAAAGAAAGAGACGGTTAATGTTGAATGCTAAAATTGTAGAGAAAAGAGACATTATGAAAATTAATGTCCTATGTTCCAAGGGAACTTACCTCATAAAATTCCAAGGGAGAAAGGCCAAGCTTATGCAATCACTACTACTAAGGTTGAAGCTCCGAAAGACATGGTGGCAGGTAATTTAGTGGTTTCCTCAAGTTTATCCAATGCTTTATTTGATTATGAATCATCGCATTGTTTCATATCTTCCTAGTTTGATAATAAAATTATATATTTTAAATTTTAATTAACAAGGGAGTTGTCAGTCAAAACTCCTAAGGGAATTATCATCGTAACAAAGTTTTGTGAATCAGTTCCCATTAGGGCATATAAATGTTCTTTATCTACTGATCTCATTGTCATACCCATGATTGAATTTGATGTAATCCTCGGAATGGATTGGCTTTCAGACTATGATGCGGAGATTTATTGTAATAATAAGGAGGTCACAATTTTTTATGATGATAAGGAGTACCTTATCTTTAGAGCAGAAATGTCACCACCTAATTCTTATCTAGATCCACCCCCAATAGATCTACTAAATTCAATTATTGAGAAGGAAGAGAATGAAATAATTATGGGTGAGGAAAAGAATGTTCGAATAGAGGACGTACCTATTGTGCAAGAATATGTTTATGTGTTTCTAGAGGATATACCTGGGAATCCTCCCGAACAAGAAATTGAGTTTTCCATTGATTTAATTTTTGGTTCAAGGCCCACATCGAAGACCCCTTATAGAATGACCACCGTGGAATTAGTGGAACTAAAGAAACAACTAGAGGAATTGAGTAATAAGGGATTTATTCTCCCTAGTGTTTCTCCATGGGGAGCCCCTGTTCTTTTTTTTAAGAAGAAAGACAGATCTATGAGGTTGTGCATTGACTACAGGGAGATCAATGCTATAACAATAAAGAACAAGTATCCCCTACCTCTCATTGATGATTTATTCGAACAACTTCATGGAGATCAATATTTTTCAAAGATTGACCTTCAATCTAAATATCATCAGTTGTGTGTGAAGAATAAAGACATTCTAAAAACAGCATTTCAAACCAGGTATAGGCATTACGAGTTTACAGTAATGCCTTTTGGATTGACTAATGAACCCTCTATCTTCATGGATCTAACGAATAGAGTTTTCAAGGAATATCTTGATGAATTTGTAGTGGTATTTATTGATGATATCTTGGTATAATAAAAAAGATAAAAAGATCATGAAAATCACTTGCACACTATTCTCAAAATCCTTAGAAGAAATGAATTATATGGGAAGTTTAGGAAGTGTGAATTTTGGCTTTAAGAGATTTCTTTTCTTGGCCATATTGTCTCTAAGGATGGAATCTCTATTGATCCTTCAAATACCAAGGAAATCCAAGAATGGATGACACCAATGAGTATAACTGAGGTACAAATTTTTATTGGTTTATCAGGTTATTATTGATGTTTCATCCAGAATTTTGCCTGGTTGGCTATCCCATTAACCAAGCTCACACGTAAAGGGGTTAAATTTGTTTGGACAAAAGAGCATAAAGAATTTTTTGAAGAACTGAAGAGAAGATTAGTCAATTCTCCTATCTTGACTCTACCATCAGGGAACGATGGGTTTGTTATTTTTAGTGATGCTTCAATGAAAGGACTTGGTTGTGTCTTTATGCAGAATGATAGAGTTATTGCCTATGTATCACAACAGCTAAAAAATCTTGCGAAAAACTATCCCACTCATGATCTTGAGTTATCAGCTGTAATCTTTGCTCTGAAGATATGGAGACACTATCTCTATGGTGAAAAATTTGATATTTATAATGATCACAAGAGTTTGAATTATATTTTCTCATAGAAATAACTCAACATGAGACAATGGAGATGGCTTGAACTACTCAAGGATTATGATTGCACTATACACTACCACCCGGGGAAGGCAAATAAGGTGGAAAATGCTTTGAGTGTAAAGGATCATGGAGTTTTGAACAAGATGAGAGTTGAAAGAGATTTTATTTTCATGGATCTAGTAAAGATGGATATGGGAATAACCATGGAACGTGAAACATCAATACATTTTCAAATGGTTGCCAAACTGTCTTTACTAGAAAAGATAAAGAGTTCTCAGACTAATGATGAGGAGTTTCAAAAGAAGATTAAAGCTGTGAATGATGCGAGATTGAGTGAATTCATATATGAATAAGGAATTTTGAAATTTGGGAAGAGAATTTGTGTTCCTAACATACCTGATCTAAGAAGGGAATTGTTGGATGATGCTCATAGCTCCAATTTCTCTATAAACCCCGGGATTACCAAGATGTATATAGATTTGAAAGAACATTTTTTTTGGGACAACATGACAAGGGAGATTTATAATTTTGTGTCAAGATGTATGGTTTGTCAATAAGTGAAAGATGGAAGGAAATATCCTGGAGGAGCTATGCGACCTCTTCTCATACCTGAGTGGAAATGGGATAATATTACGATAGACTTTGTCATGGGGCTACGAAAGACTCCTATAAGGAATGATGAAATATGGGTCATTGTTGATTGTCTTACCAAGACAACACATTTTCTTGATATAAGATAAGATTTACTACTTGAACATCTATGAAGACTATATATTAATGAAGTTTTAAGACTCCATGGTGTACCCTTATCGATTATTTCTGTTCGTGATCCCCGTTTTACATCAAGATTTTGGAAAAGTCTTTAGAAGGCCTTGGATACTGAACTTAGTTTGAGCACTTCCTACCACCCTCAAACTAATGGAAAATCAAAATGGACTATTAAAACCTTATAAGACATGTTGAGATCTTTCTCACTTGAATTTCAAGGTATGTGGGATCAATATTTACCTCTGGTAGAATTTTTCTATAACAATAGCTTCCATTTAAGTATTCAGATGGCACCATATGAAGCGTTATATGGAAAGAGATGTCACACACCAACTTGTTGGGATGATTTTGGTGAAATAAAACTCGTAGGTCCAGAACTTGTTGAGGAAACAATGAAAAAGGTAAATATTATCCAAACCCACATCAAATCAGCTCAAAGTAGGAAAAAGAGTTATGCCGATAATCGAAGGAAGGATTTGGAATTTCAAGTAGGAGATCATGTTTTCTTGAAGGTGTCTCCATGGAAGGGTGTTATACGATTCGGTAAGAAAGGTAAATTGAGTCCTAGGTACATTGGACCTTTCAAAATTATAGAACGAATTGGGGCTGCAACTTACCCTTTGTCAATACCGCCAAGTCTCTCCAAAGTTCATGATGTGTTCTATGTATCACTGTTGAAAAAATACACGCCTGACCCAATGCATGTACTCACCTATGAAGAAATTGAACAGGAACCTGATCTCTCTTATTGTGAAGAGCCTGTCAAGAATCTTGATACTAGAGAACAATTAAAGAGAAACCGGATGACTCTTCTGGTAAAATTTCTATGGAGAAACCATAAGATGGAAGAGGAAACGTGGGAACCTGAGGAGCTTATGATGAAGAACCAACCAAATATTTTTATGCAGTGATATTCTAGAAATTCCGAGGAAAAAATTATTTTAAGGATGGTAGAATGTAACACCCCAAGCTTCCACGGTACGTTTCCCTTTGAATAATTCACTAGCTTGCATTGTACGCAACTTGGAGTTTTAACTCACCACGACCAATCAAACTAGCCGTTATGAATAGTAATACCCAATTTTTGAAATTTATAAATTTTATTTTTCAAAATGGACTTCATTTTTGAATTCATAATATTGAAATTAGCTTAGGGTGAATTTTTGGTATTTTTCTAAAAACATTCAATTTTTGATGAATAGTGAAAAACACTCCGTTATTATTTAAAACCGACTTTTTATTTAAATAATTAGTTATATTATTTTAATTTATTTTAGGTCAAAATATATACATAATACCTATATATTTTCAATGTAATTCATTGGAGTCATTTTATAATAATTTTAGATATATAAAATTTTATTGAACTTTTTACCATCTTTTACCCACATTCTAGGAGAATTTACAAATTTGCATAAAACTTAATTTTACCACTTTTGTGAGTTGAATTTCAAAAATACGAGAGACATGGTTGATATTAGTTATTAAAATTTGGTTCAATAAGATGAAAATAATTTTTTGTGAATAGTAACTTTTGACTTTTATTTACCACGGTTAAAAGTAAATTGAGTAATTAAGGGTAAAAATGATATTATAATTACCCTAACACATGTCCTAATTCTATTAGATAAGTTTAGTTCGACCAAAAACAACCATAGGAATAAAATATGATCCTTTTGGTCCACTTGTATTAGATTAGGACATTTATTATTATTTTATTTAAAGAAGAGTTAAAAGAGTTAAATTCAAAGTTTAATAACTAAACCATTTTTAATATAGGGTTAAACACAATATAAATTCTACTATAAATATTCATTAGAAATATAAAATTATTTAATACATAATGGTATTTTATTTATAATTTTTATACATTAAATAATTTAATTTATTTATGACACAATGATGATACAATAATTAACTTAATAATGAAATATTAAAATAATTGATATTATAAATATCTAAATAAATGTAAATTGAGATTTTTGATAAATTAAAATAGTTTTATAGGTTAATATTACATGTTAGAGTTTATTAAATAAATTTTATTCTAAGTGATAAAGTTTTTATGGATTTCAAAAAAATCAAATACTAAATAGTGTCAAAATTGACATAATTGAGTTTTTAAAACAAATACTATATTATTAATTGATATAATATTCATAAAAATATAAGTTTTGTAAAAAGGACTTAGATAAGATTATATATATTAATAATAAACCACATGGGGTTCTCTTGGATTTTTATTGTAAGTTTATTAACCATATAATATAAAAATTACAAAGAGACATGGTAAATGTCAAACTATTTAACTAAGAGTTAAATATAAAAGATAAGGTTAATATGGTGACCAAAACCTATAAAAAACCTATTTTTTGAGAGGTTTTCGACCCATCCCCACCTTAGCCTCGAAATAAATCATTTTGGAGCCATTATAAACCGAAAATTATTTTATTATAAAATAATATTTCAAGCTTTTCCTAAAGTGACCCCCACCTCTCTTATAAAAGGGTACTTCCCCTTATCTTAATTTCACACCTCAAAATCCATTTGGATCGGCCAAAACCTGCCCCAATATCCTCCAAACTTTCCTCCCTTTATCTTAGAGGCCTTACTTTGGTCATAAAGCCAACCTAAGTATCCCCTTTGATCAAATCAAAAGGAAGAACTCAAAGAAGAGGTAAATATTTCATCACCTCTTTCAAGTTCTTTTCTT
This sequence comes from Viscum album, assembly GCA_963277665.1. Classification (NCBI taxonomy): domain Eukaryota; kingdom Viridiplantae; phylum Streptophyta; class Magnoliopsida; order Santalales; family Viscaceae; genus Viscum; species Viscum album. The sequence goes on from OY728166.1 coordinate 78,704,187, forward strand.
CTTCCACTTCCCCATTCTTTGTTGTTTACATTATAAAATAATAACTCCAGAATATTATATATACTATGATGTTATTATAAAAATGGTACAACCATATTTATTATTCTATCCATCATATGAATGACAAAGTCACCATGCGTACATACGTACGACTTACCGTCTCCACGTCATGGTGTAGTTTTTTATTCAAACACTTCATTATTTGGATGGGTATAATAATGATTATAAATAATATAAATAATAAATATAACATGTTAATTATTCTGTATATATTATATACCATCCAATTACATATGATTTCACCATCAATATAATGATATTGTCGCTCGCGCGTACGTACAGATTACCGTCTCCACGAATGCGATGAGATTCATTCCCCATCATAATCATTTAAGAATAATTTTCATTTTATGATTAAAAATAATGTTTAAGAACTTAATATCATTCTGTATGTGAATAAAATACATCCTATCCATAACAAACATGGCTTACATAACTGGGCATATAAAGGAAAACAGATCAGTTAACACCCGAAACGATGATACTACTAAAATATTATTAACAAAGAAATATTATAAGATCATATATGATATCATATTTATGTATATTATTCTTGTATAATTTAAAAACAACGTTTTAACTATTATAAAGGAGGTTAATATACCATCAACTAAGGAAAAGTACAAGGTAAGGGTTAATTTCACAATCTCTTTATTATCTGAGGTTGTTTTTATGTAAGTATCTACTGGGACCTCTTTATCATCCACATCCATGTTTCTTAAAAATGTATTTCAAAACATTTTTACTATTTACTATACTATGGGTTAAAGTCATTTATACCCTTTTTTGACTTTTTATAAAATGGTTTGAAAGGAATCTTTCCGTCATTTTCCAAACAAGGTACTTTATGACCTTTTCTACAAAATTAAGGTAAGAATGTATTTTTTTAAATTATACGGTGGGTGTGGCTATTTTCCACCATTATATCATCTCTGAAGCTTCCCATACAATCTTATAAGAATATTTTCAAAATAAATGTTTTCTTTTATAATTATGTGACTTTTAAATGATTTCAAAATAGAAAGAGGTATTTATTTCAAATAGTTTTCATTTCATCTATGTCAACATCCTTTGATGGATTTTAAACTTGTTTGAAGTTGATTTATTATGATACAAATATTTCATATTGTATTGAATGTTTTGTGATATTTTTGACTGTGGATGTGTTAATTTAACACCATTCATGGTTTATGGATAAATTATTGACATTTCGTATGGTAGTTTTAATACGAATGTTTATGTTATGTTTAAAAATTTTCATACGAGGAATGCGTTAGACTTAGTAAGTGACAGGTGGAGCCTGCTATAGCTCCTCGATGCATCGGTAGGTCTCATGAGACAAAATAGTGTCTTGGAACAATACCTTGACAAAATCTTACTTTTAGTCTTGGCACAAGGCCTTGACTATGTGGTTATGAAGTCTGGCATTATGCATTCCATAATTATGAAAGCGACTATTGATATTGCATGTGATTATTAGACTAGTGGAATATCCATGTGAATAAGTAAATGGAATTATTTGATTTTATCTTTTCCATATTATACTAAAGTTTAAGTTTAAAAGGCTTTTGTTTTAGTCTTATACGTTACCTTAAATGTTTATTCTTATTTATGAAATTTTCTTCTATATTGTTATCCTTACTAAACATCTGAGCTTACCCCTTTCTATGTTTTATTTTTCCCAGGATGTGAAGAAATATTTTATGGTTGACCTACAGGGATAGACTAAGGATATAAGTGTGGTTAATAGGGACAAAATATTGTTGATGTTTTTATTTCATGATGTAATGTAAAACTTATGAATGTATCTAGTACTTCTAAGGCTACTAAACTAATCGGTATTTTGGGACATGATTCCTTGTATCATTCCAATGTTATGTAATAATGCACTGAATCTAGGTAACTGGGGTCAGGGAATTACAAATTAAAGTACTTAAAAGTTTTTTGAAGTCCATGTTTGCTCAAAATAAAAAATATGGATTTTGGAAAGTTTGATGAGAAAGATGAGGAAGGAAATTTTCTTGGTTATTCACCAAATGGAAGAAGTTAAAAATGTTGGAATAAATGTTTAAAAAACTTTATGGACTCATATGATGTGAAGGTAATTGAAAATCAAAGTTCCATAACAAAAGTTGTTATGAATGTTGAGGAGGATAAATTAGAGATTTCCAATAATAGTGAAAGAAATTCAAAACATCCTTATCAAGATACAGAAAAATCATGTGATTAGGAAATTTTAGATGGGAAAGAAACTTTGAAATTTTCTACCTTACAAAAACATGTTGAATCCAAAAACATTATTGGGAATCATAAGGATCTAGTTTAGACCAGAAGGAAGTTGAGATTAGAAAACCAGATTTCACTTATCACAAAAGTTGAACCATAATCAGTTTTAGAGGATATTCAACACAAAGAATGGGTGGATGATATGAATGAAGAGTTGGATCAGATTAAGAAGAATTAAACATGGAAACTTGTTCCATGACCATAAAATAAAAATGTTATCAGAACAAAGTGGGTTTATAGAAACAAATTGAATAAGAATGGAAAAGTTTCAAGAAAAAAATCAAGAATTGTTTGTAAAGGATATTCATAGGTGGAAGGTTTATATTTTGATGAAACATTTACCTATTTTTAAAGGATAGAAACAATTCAAATGTTTCTTACAGTGGATTCTCATTGGAATTACAATGTTTATCAGATAGATGTAAAGTCAAATTTCTTAAATGGTGAGATTGAGGAAGACGTTTACATTTAACATCCTTGTGGGTTTCTACTTGATGAGGATGAAAAAAAAGTTTTTAAGTTGAAGAAATATTTGTATGTGCTGAAATAGTCTCCATATTCTTGGTATTCAAAACATGACAATTTTTTGAGAATGTTAATTTTTTCTAAAGGAAAATTTGATATCAACTTATATGTGAAAGATGTTGACTATAGAGCTCTAATTTTAATTGTTTATGTTGATAATATAATATTTTTTGGGGATAAAGAAGATGTTTGTAAAATATTTACTGAGTAAATTAAGAAGAATTTTGAAATTTCAATGTTGGGAGAATTAAATTTCTTCCTTGTCTTATAAGTTCAATAAAAAGAAAATTAAATTTTCTTATCTCAAGAAAAGTATTCTAGGGAAATATTTAAGAAGTTTGGGATGGTAGAATCCAAAGAAGTTTCTACTCCTATATCTTTGAGCACAAAGCTGAGTAAAGATGAATCTATAATAAGTTTTAATTAGAAAGACATTCATAAAATGATAGAAAGTATTCTTTACCTTATAACATCAAGTACTGATATTATTTATGTTATGAATTTGTGTGACATGCATCAAAGTAATCCAAAATAATCACATATGTTGGCAGAAAAAATAATTTTGAGACATGTTAGAGGAAAAACTTCACATGGGTTGTTATTCAAAAGAAATAGTGAGCTTAAGTTTTAGGGTTATATTGATTCTAATTTGGATGGATATTTTAATGATATAAAACCAACCTCAAGAGGAAAATTTTCTTGTGTGAATGTTGTGTGAGTTGGCATAGTAAGAAACAAAGTTTAGTAACTTTGAGCACAACTGAATATGAATATGGTGCAGCTAATCTAGCCTGTACTCAAATGCTGTGGATGGAAGTTCAACTGGAAGACATGAAAGTGAAATTTTATAAACCATTGAAGATCCTTTGTGATAATCAGAGTGAAATTGATCTTTCTAAAAATTCCATTCAACATTCAAGATCAAAACACATTGATATAAAGTTTCACTTTATAAAATAGAAAGTTACTTCTGGAGATGTTTTTCTAGAATACATTTCAAAAAAGTATAATATTGTTGATATAATTACTAAAGCAATGCTAAAAGAAAGATTTGTGGAATCAAGACTGCAACTTCAAGTCCAAACTCCTCCAATAACTTCCAAAATCTCTCAAGGAAAACCCCCACTGTTCTTTGGATTATGTTGACAAAGGGGGAGATAAAGAAACAACTTTGTACTTTGTAAGAAAAGGTTTCATCATAATGAGTCCATTGTAATGAGACAATCAAACTGAGGTAATTAGACCCAGGGTAATTGGACTGAGGTTCTAGATAGAGTTTTATGGACCATAGTTTTTGTGATATTTTATTTTGTGGCTCATATTGTTTGTAAAAAATTTTATAGAATGATGGGTGTCAATATAATCATTCCTATCTCGAGATAGAAGGTGTCTAATAGAAGTTGTCACAAGTTGTATTCATTTATTCACTATAGTGAATTTCCATAGACCCATGGGAGTGGCTGTTGAAAGTATATAGGTTCTCACACTGAGGCCAAACCTTGTAAATATCGTGTGTTTTACTTTATTTCCAACTTTTACATGCATGAGTATTTACTAAAAGATGATAAGGTAATGAAATTTAACATGTTGCAGGGGTTAAGTTTCAAAAAGTATTGAAACTTATAAAAACTAAATAACTGATTCAACCCCCCCTCTCAGTTGTTATTTGACACTTTAGAACTTTAATTGGTATCAGAGACAAGGTTCCCTTGTTGAATCCTTATCAAGAATAATATCAATTCTATCAATAGTATAACAATTCCTACATTTGATGGAAAAATTTATTATGGATGAAAAAATAGGATGATTCCTTATCTCCTATCTCTTGGACTGGAAGTTTCCAATGCTTCCAAAATTGGGTTTCCACCCATTGTGAAGGATTCCCCATGACTTTTTTTTTTATAAGATAAATATCGAATTTGATGGAAAATCTAGAAATTATATCCTTATGTACTTATCGAAAAAATATTATATGAAGGTGATGGGTCTCAAAACTTTAAAGAGTATACAGGACAAGATGGAAAGTATTTTCTAAGGGAATACTAAAGTGAAGGAAGAAAAAATAAAAATCCGGCATGGTAAGTATGAAGCCATAAAAATGGGAGATGAATAAACTATTGATGAATAATTCAGTAGAGTAAATAATTTTTTTTGTAACATCAGAGGATTCAGAGATGTATTGGAAGATTCTAAAATTGTAAAGAAACTTATTAGAAACTTTCTAGATGGGTTTGATTCTAAAATTTACTCTTTATAAGATAAGTATGGTTTATCTCTTGATTAATTTCATAACTTTATTATTGATTATTAAATTAGGAAAGTTATAATATTTGAAAAGAATATGAAAGATAAAATGGATTTTGAAGATCTGAGAAAAATGAAACTCAAGATGTTGAAGATGTTTATCCTTATAACCCTGAAGATAAAGAGGATGAAGAGTTGAATGAAAAAATCATGTCTCTTATATCTAAGAACTATCGAAGAGGAATAAGAAATTATGGTGGAAAACATCCTCTCAAATGTTTTGAGTGTGGTAGAATTAGATACTTTGATTTGAATTTCCCCAAGAAGAAAGTTTGTGAGTATCGAGATGATTCTGATGAAACACCTCAATGGAAGAAGTGGAACAATAGTTCTAAATAATAAAAGTCATCTAGAAAACATAATAATAATTTTACCATAAACAAAAGAAGTATGTTGAGTAATAAATTTGAATCAGAATCAACCGAAAACAATTCTTTAGAAAATGAATGTTCATCAAAATTCACAACCTTCATTGAAAAAGTTGAGAAAACAAAATATTCCTAAGATAGTGAATAAGGTGGTGAAGAATCATATAGAGAGTATAAATGCAGAACAAAACTTGTTGAATGTGTTAAAAAAATAAAACTCTCAAGAAATAAATTAGAGAAATGGAGAAATATTGTGAATAAGTTTCTAAATTAAGAAAAGATGTCATCAAGTAGGAGGAAGAATACATTCAGAATATCTTAAGTTATAAATTAATAATTTATGAATAGAGAAATATGGTTGAATATATCAATAAAAAACCGGCATACAAGAAATAATAAGTCATAAACTTTCAATATAAACTTCTTGAGTCAAAATATACCTTAATAAATATGAATGAAAACTTCAAAAAATCTTCATAAATAGAATTTGAGAATTCTAAGGTAGTTGAGATATCTCAAATCAAGAATCAGGTGAAATCACCACCCAACAAAAATAACGTTTCATCTGATTTTTATAACATTTCAGGTTCTGAAAAAAGTTTTGGTAAATCTTGGGTGGAAAAAGTATGTGAGAAACCTATTTAATCTACAAAATATGAAAACTCACTCAGGAGGAAAGATGGTCTACATGCATAGATTGTCAGTGCATGAAGAAGTTATCAAAATCAACAAATTTTCTATAGAGAAAGATATTACTTAAATAGAAAATCAATATTTGATGGTTTTTGTTGGTTCTATTGATTCTATGGGCATGGGTCTTATAATTTTTGGAAAAATTTATCTCTACCTGGAAGAAGTTTTGAGTAGAGTAGAAGAAGTAGTGAAAGTGGAATGAGTAACTTTACTAACTTACAGAAAGTTGAAAAAACTGAATTCTAAAATTGTTAGAAATGTTTAAATGAAGAATTAGTTTGACTGTATAGAATAATTTTGTGGAATATGTGATCAAAAAGGTCATATTACTAAATAATTTATGACTACTCTTCTAGGACAATTTTTGTAGGCAAGAAAAAAAAAGGAATTCGGAAAGAAGAAATTTGAAGAAAGAGAATTTGTTGTTGAGACTACCTTGAAAGAAATTAAAAAGAAAAAACAAAGGATACTTGATAGTGGTTATTATTAACACATGATAGGTGATTTAAAAATATTGAAACATGATTAAAATCATGATATAGGTGTTGTTACCTTTGGGAATGACAGTTCTTTAAAAATTAGAGAAATCAGAATGGATGGGATTGAAGAAGAAAAGTTGAAATCTAAGGAAGTTTTATTTGTTGATGGGTTAAAACACAAATTAATCAGTGTAATTCAAATTTTTGATGATATAAAAAAGGTTATATTCAATAAATATTCTTCTGTTATAAAAAGTGTGAAAGAATGAAAATTTGTTAAAAAGAAGAAAGAACCGGTGGGAATCTCTTCTAAATAAGAGAATTTAAAAACTCATGTTACTTAAGTGATGAATTTGAGAATAAGTTGTGATACTGAAGAATTGGAAACCTTAGGAATAAAAACATTAAAAAACTTTATAGAGTTGATTCTATATGAAATTTTCTATAATTGAAAACAACAGAGGAAGATTCTTGTGTTACTTGTAAGAAAGGGAAGATGTCAAATAAAAGTTATAAGAAAGTTGAGATTCAATCTACCAAGCCTCTTGAACTTATTCATTCTGATTTATGTGGTCCAATGATACATCAATCAAAAAAAAAAATATTTACAATTTATCACTTTTATTTATGATTTCACTTAGATTATAAACATCATGTTTATGAAACAAAATTTAGAAGTTGCAGAAATTTTCTGGTTTTTCCAAAAAGAAGTTGAGAAAGAAATGTGGTTTTACATAAAGAAGTTGAGAATAGATAATCTAACCAAATTCACAAGAAATAATTTTTAAAATTATCTAATAAATCATGGTATCAAACATCAGTATACTGCTCCCTATACTCCACAAAAAAAATGGAGTAGAAGAAATATAAAATATAAATTTGGTGGAATTGGGAAGAAGTATGTTATAAGAATATAGACTTTCAAAGTTATATTAGAGAGAAGATGTTAGTACTACTACACATATTCAAAACATATGTTTGTTATGTTCGGAATCCAACCCAAATTCTTATGAAATTATATATAAAAAAACCTTCATTTAAGTGCTTCAATTTTTTTGTAATTTCATGTTTACTTAAAATAAAAAATTTGGATCTGATAAAGTTTGATGAGAAATATGAGGAAAGAACTTTTATTGTTTTTTCATCCAATATAAGAAGTTATAAATTTTGTAACAAACATTTAAAAAAGTTTTTGGACTCATATGATGTTAAAGTTATTGAAAATACAACTTCCTTAACAAAAGTTGTTAGGAATGTTGAGGAAGAAAAACTGAAAGTTTCCAATAAAAATGAAAGTGATAAAAGTAATGTGCATGAAGATTCAAATGAATTGTGTGATGAGGAAAGTGAAGTTGGGAGAGGAACTCTAAAATTTTATACTTTAAAAAAACATGTTGAGACCGAAAATATTTTTGGGAATCAGAAGGATCTAGTTTAGACCAAAAGGAAGCTAAGATTAGAAAATCAAACTTCACTCATTTCAAAAGTTAAACCAGAATCAGTTTCAAAAGATACTCTATACAAAGCATTGTTTAATTCTATGAATATATAGTTAGATAAAATTGAGAAAAATGAAACATGAGAACTTTTATCTCGTTCCATATTTAGAAACTATTACAATATTTCTAGCAATGGAATCTCACCAAAATTAAATGTATATCATGTAGATGTAAAGTCAGTATTTCTCAATGGAGAAATTGAAGAAGAAGTTTACATTGAACAACCTTGTGGGTTTATACTTGATGAGGATGAAAACAAAGTTTATATATGTAATAAATCTTTGTATGGGATGAAACAATATCAACGTGAATGGTATTATAAGCTTGATTTTTTTTGAGAATGTTGAATTTTTATAAAGGAAAAGTTGATAAAAACTTATATGTGAAAGATGCTGACTTCAAAACTCTAATTGTAATTATTTATGTAGATGATATAATTTTTTTGGGGATAGAGAATATTTTTTAAAAAAAATTTCTTAATAAATGAAAAGGAACTTTGAGATTTCAGTGTTAGGAGAATTAATATTATTCCTTGGTTTACAAGTTCAACAAAAAAATACATTTTCTTATCTCAAGAAAAGTGTTCTAGAGAATTGTTACAAAAGTTTGGCATGGTATAATACAAAGAAGTTTCTACTCCTATATCAGTTGGTATGAAGTTGATTAAATATGATTCTAGAAAAAGTGTGAATCAAAAAGACTTTCAGAAGCTAATAGGAAGTCTAATTTAACTTACAACATCAATCCTTAATATTTTTTATGCTGTAACTTTGTGTGATATGTATCAAACTAATCTGAAAGAATCACATATGTTGAAAGTAAATATAATTATGAAGTATTTAAAAGGAACAACTTCACATGGTTTATTATACAAAATAAACTATGAGAATAAATTTCATGGTTATACCGATGCCGATTAGGATAGATATTTTAATGATAGAAAATAAAACCTAGGAGGAATATTTTTCTTAGGTGAATGTTGTGTAAGTTGGCATTGTAAGAAATAAATTTCAGTAACTTTGAGCACATTGGAATCATAATATGTTGCAGATACTCAGGCTTGTACCCCAGATGTTTTGGATGAAAGTTGATCTTGAAGATTTGAAAGTAAAATTTTATAAACCATTGAAGATAATTTGTGATAATCATAGAGAAATTTATCTTTCTAAAAATCTTGTCCAACATTAAAGATCAAAATACATTATATAAATTTTCACTTTATAAAAGAGAAAGTTTCCTCTGGAGAATTTTTTCTAGAGTATATATAAAAAAATTATCAAATTGATGACATCTTCACAAAGGAAATGTCAAAATAAAGGTTTGTTAAGTTGAGGACATAACTTCATGTTCAGCCTCCTCCAACGACTTCCTAAACATCATAAAGAAGTTCCCCACCTTGCTTTGGATTATATTGACAATGGGGGGATAGAAAGTAACAAATTTCCAATTTGTAAGAAGTTTTTACTTATCTTTATATTATGAACACAAATTTGTGTTTATTAGATAATGAGAGAGATAACAATCAAGGGGAGAGAAAAAGAAATGTGATAAAATATAAAAGTAAGGTGGAGTGTATCTTTACATGGACACAAAATTTTCTTGTCACTGAGGGATGGAATTCCTTTAAAAAAATTACTTTATCTGGTAGTGTGGTGTCAAGACACTCTTTTAAGAAAGTCTATGTTTTGATAAAATTTAAAAACATTGAGTTGTTTCAAAACTTGTGTTGAGAAAATTTCCTAAAAGTTGATTTTTTTATTAATGATGGTTTTTAACAAATCCAAAGGGGGATATTGAAGAAACTTTGTGATGTTTTGTTTTTAATTAAGTATTGTACTTGTTGAAAACTAACCTTTTAGTAAAATAATGTTCTGTTCTTCAAGATTGGACCCAATCCATGAGAAGTATTTTTTTAAGAAATCTGAAAGTTGTTGAATATTCAAATCCAAGTACAAAGGGGGAGAAAAGTTTTTGTCTTTGAGAAAGTTGTTTTCCGGACACATGTTTTTTAACTGTGAAGTACTAGACTTAGAAGGTGTAAGGAATATGGATTTTATAAGTACTATAAAGTTATTGATCAGACACACCATCAAACTCATATCCATCATCATAAAGTTTAAGATTCATCAGACTCAACATTGGTTAGAAAGTCAGAGGATGCAGAGTAATGAAGTTAGAATGATGTTGAAGAGATTGAAGGAAGACAGTGATGTCAAGACTTTGAAAGTTCTTAAACTTTTTAACCTAAATATAGAATATGCTTTACTGGTCATGGAGTTCTATTAAATCATGAAACATTCTCATGATAAATGATTTTGAAGAAATGGAGGAATCTTAAAGATTGTATCAGTTCAAGAGATCAAGATGATGTTTTCATCAGATCCAAAAGTACCAGATACAGAAGTATTCAGAATTATGAATGATTTATAACTTATAAGGTTTGAAGAATTTCAAAGTTTCTAAATGGAGTTATCACTAAATAATTTCCATCATAATGGGAAATCCACCATAATGCTAAATTAGATCAAAATGATGTTCCATATGACTGAGTCTGAGGAGGAAAAGTCAATCAAACTAACAATGGGGAGGAAAGTTAATTGGACTGAATCTGAGGAAGAAATTAAATTAGATTGATTATAAGGAAGAAAGTCAGATTGTAATGATTAGAGGAAAAAAGTCAAATCTAAATGATTAGTGGTATAAATTTATATCGTAATGAGCATAGAAAGAAATTCATATTGTAATGAGCAGAGGTAGAAAGTCGGATCTAAATGAGAAGAGGAAGAAATTTAGATCGTATTGATCATAGGAAGAAAGTAAAATCATAATGATCTATGGAAGTTCCATCATACTGAAGAAAAGTTGGGAAGTTATAGAAGTCTGATTACAAATAAGGTTCAAAAGATTAAAATCTTGAGAAGGTTTGAAGAAATCAAAGTTGATGTTTAAATGTGAGTGTTTTTTAGAGATTAAAAATGTGAGTAACCAGGAAAAGTTTTTTAGTTCCCTGCATTTTTATTTATGGTATTCTTATAAATATAAGCACAATACATTCATACTTTGCAACTTTTTTACTAGAGTGGAAAAGGCGGAGCACTGTAGAATTAATCTCAAAGTTATCTTTCTGTATAAAGATAGTATTAGAAGACCATAAAATTGAATGTTTTCTTACCAGATTGAGGAAGATAAGACTGAGGAAGATCAGATTGAGGAAGATCAGACTAATTAGTTGAGTAGTGTTTGACACACGGTTATATCTAGGGATGCATTATTGATCCTGTTGATTGAATATGGTGTTGGTAACCACTAAAATTGGTGTGTGATCAAGGAGTATATGTATTATAGATGAGATTCGTAGTGCCATGTATTCCAAAGGCTTGATGGATGTACTGTATACATAGTATTTATCTTATAGGATGTTCTTTTACATGTTGTCTCAAGAACAGATTATGTATAGTTTATTTGATCATTTATATATCCTTCTGGTGTTTGGGATATCTTTTGTATTAGAGATATGTATTTATTTTAGGCTGATATAGGAAATTACCTCCTATATTTTGAGATATTACTTCTTAGTAATAGTCATCAAGCCTTGGTATTTTGGAGGTAGGCTTGGGGGGGGCACTCTCAACTTAGCATTGACCCGAGTGGGGCCCCAATGGGCCAGGTTAGATCAGAGTGGTATTAGAGTAGGTTATCCCAGGGAAAAAGTTTAGATTTAGTAGTCATGTGAGTATTGATTTAGAAAAAATATGGTAATTATGTTAAAGGGTTATCAAGTTTGGTTATCAGATCTGGGAGACTAGGGAAGGGGAGATGACCGACATATCCTATCTCCAAGACTCTGATAACTTATTAGTCAAACTATTATTCTCAGGCTTCCTTATGGGGCATTACTAAGCATGGTATATGAATTATATAACAGTAAATTATGATATTCCATGATTTTTCTATGTCAACTCATCTATATATTCTCTAATCCTTGTGGGTTTATCCTATTAAGGGTGCTACCTACTAATAGTCAACTTTTATGCTGAGGCAGGGTCATGACGAGCCTGTGCCTATAGTTTAGACTTTTCATTGTTAGATAACATGAAGTGAGGTGTTGTTTGAGGAATAAATTAAGAGATATCCATACCTTGCGATCTAAGGAAACTTCTCTCCCCTTTGTTCTCAGTGAAGGCTTCTTGTAGAAAATATGAAAGTTTATATTGTGTGATATGATGCTTTCCATGATTAAATGTGGCAAGTGTATTCAGATGATCGAGGAAAGCTGGATACTTATGTGATAATAGATTAGTTGGAGTTTAGTAATCATGTGTTTTCATATGGTATATCCACACAATAGCCAAATGATGAATATTTTTTGATCTCCCTATGTAATACCCCAGGATTTTATGATATTTCTCTTTTTAAATAAATTTAATCTCTTCAGTAGCTTGCATTGCACACAAAACTAAGTTTAAACAAACTGTGCTCTATTATTATGTGACAATTATAACCTAAAAATTAAAAATTATGGGTATTAATAATACTAACTATATTATGAAAATTATATGGCTTACAAATTTATAAAATAAATTTGTTGGTTATCAATTAAAATAAAAAAATCATTTGAAAGTAAAAGAAATGTTTTTCTTAAAAACTATTTTTGTGCGCATAATATATTTATATCATAATAAACTAAATTAGTCACTATTAATTAATAATTTTAATAATATATATATATATATATATATTCAATCAAAATTTTTTAACATCCATATAGAGTTTTTACTAGGCATAATATAAGAATAAATCTAGTTTTATGCTTAAAATATGTATTTTTTTAAAAAGCGATTTCATCATGTTTTATGTGCTTATTTTAAAATTAATTTAAGAAACTTATAGAAATTTAATATTGAAAAATGGATTCCATATTTAGAATCAGTAGGGTCAAATTTGATAAATAGGACCCTTTTATTTTTGTCAATATGAATAATAACTGTGGTAAAATTTATCACTTCACTAAAGGGAAAATCAGGTTAATCTAGGTTAAAACTAAGTGATAAGGTCTTGATATTTCATATAAATTATTATTGAAAAAGGTAATTCAACCCTAATCATATTATTCTTGAAATTTCTATGTTTAATGGATACTTTTCCTTGAAAATGACCAATATAATATTTAAATAAAAAAGTTACAAAATGTCACTCTCTTATTTTTAAATATCTATTATGTGTCCACATAGAGACAAAAACTAGTAATAAATGAATATAATTTTAAAATTTTTGAAAAATGAAATTATATTTATGATTATAATTTTTTTATAATTTTTTTAATTATATAATTACCTTAAATTCTTACATAATACTAATACAATATTTATTAAATTAATAAAAATAAAAAATAAATGATATTAAAAATATTAAAAGTGATATAATTTGAGTGATTTATAGTGTTACATGAATTTTTTAGACAAAAATTATATATTATAACACCCCAAGATTTCATAGCAAGTTATATAATTAAAGTAATTCAATAGCTTATATTGCACGCAATACTAACTTGGCTTGAATTATATGCAACATTAAGTTTCTACGAAACAACACTTTAGTATTATAATTATTCAAATGATATATTTATAACATAATAATTAAATATAGTAATACGAATAGTAACAAATAAATTTTAAATTTCATTTATAATTCTATTACATAAATAAACCATATTTATAAGGAAATGTATAAGTTTCATTAAAATATAACTAGTATTTTGATAAAGGAACTACTTCTTATGTCCTTTTGTGAAAAAGAATAAAACTAATTTTAGACACTATTATAAATTTAATTTGGTGAAATTGACTTAATTTTTGAGTTTATAATATAAATATTATATTAGGGTGAAAGTTTGGTAATTTACTAATAAGTTTCATTTTTTTAATGAATAGTGAAAAATACTACATTTTAATTCAAAACTGGCTTTTCACTCAATTTATTTATATTGTTATATTTTATTATTAATTTGTTATAGAGTATATATATATTATATTTTTATCATTTAACATAATGTTGGTCATTATAAGTAATTTCACATTTAAATTGGATAAAAACACATGTCAGTCTTTTGATAGTTTTTACTTCTTAAAAACCCACTTTCTTGTTTTCACAACGGGAATTAATATTAAATTAACTAATGAAAATTATATGCCATTAATTTGGTAAAATTGATATCATTTTTAAATACAAAATATCAAAATTATCTTAGGGTTAATTTTTGGTAATTTTTTGAGAACTTTCAATTTTTGATGAATAGTGAAAACCATTGCATTGTGGATAAAAAATGACATTTTCATTTAAATAATTATTTTTAATCTAAATTTATTTTAAAGTAAAAATAGATACATAATACCTATATTAGTCCAATGTAATTCATTAGAGTCATTTTATAATAATATTAGATATATAAAATTTTATTTAACTTTTTAACGTCTTTTACCCACCTTCTAGGCACATTTACAAATTTGCATAAAACGTAATGTTATTGCTTCTGTGAATTGAATTTCAAAAATCCAAGAGACATAGTTTAAATCATTATGTAAAATGTGGTTCAATATAATGAAAATAATTTTTGGTGAATACTAGCTTTTGAATTTTATTTACCATGGTTAAAGGTAAATAGGGCAATTAAAGGTAAAAATAATATTATAATTACCTAACACATGTCCTAATTCTATTGGATAAGTGTTTTTCGACCAAAATCAACATTAGGACAAAAATATGATCTTTTTTGATCCACTTGGATTATATTATGACAATTATTATATTTTATTTAAAGAAGATTTAAAAGTGTTAAATTCAAATTTTAATAACTAAAACATTTTTAATACAGGGTTATACATAAGATAAATTCAACTATAAATATTAATTTGAAATATAAAAAGATTTCCTACATCTTAGTATTTTATTTATTATTTTTATACATTAAATAATTAAATTTATTTATTACACAATGTTGATGCAGTAATTACATTATTAATGAAGGATTAAAATAAATGAAATTATAAATATTAAAATAAAGGTAAATTAAAACTTTTGATACCATAATCAAAATTTCTAGGTGAATATGAAATTTTAGGGTTAATTCAATGTGTTTTTTTCTAAGAAATCATTTTTTTACGACTTTCACAAAAATCAAATACTAAATAGTGTCAAAATTGACATAAATGAGTTTTTAAAAAAAATACTATTTTATTAAATTATATAATAGTACCAAAAATATAAGGTTCAGAAAAAGGACATAAATAATGTTAGATATTTCATTAATGAACTACTTTAAGTTCTCTTGGCATTTTATAGTAAGTTTATTAACCATATAGAATACAAAAAGACATGGTAAGTGTTAAACTATTTAACTAAGGGTTAAATCTAAAAGATAAGGTTAACATGGTGACCTAAGCTTTTATAAAACCTATTGGTTGAGAGGATTTCTACCCATAACCACTTTATCCTATAAATAAATCCATTTTTAGCTATTAGAAAATGAAAATCAGATTATAATAAAATAATATTTCAAGATCTTCCTAAAAGTTCCCTTCACCTCTCTAAAAAAAGGTACTTCCCCTTCTATTAAATTCACACATCCAAATCCATTTTTCTTGGAAAAATACAACTAAAATATCCTCCCAACTACTATAAATTCATCTTAGAGACCTTACTTTGATCATAAACCCAACCTAAGGATCCCCTTTGTTCAAATCAAAAGGAAACACCCGAAGAAGAGGTAATTATTTTATCACCTCTTTCAAAGTTCTTTTCTTCTTCCACTTCCTCTTTCTTTGTTGTTTCCATAATAAAATAATAAATCCAGTACCTTATACATAATTAGATGTTATTTTAAATTTTGTACAACCATATTCATTATTCTATCCATCCTATGAATAACAAAGTCATCATACGTGCATGCGTACAACTTACCGTCTCCACGTTGTGGTGTAGTATGTTATTCAACACTTCATTATTTGGATGGGTATAATAATGAGTATAATTGAAGAAAATAATAAATATAACATGTTAATGATTATGTATATATAATATACCATCCAATTGCATATTATTTCACTATCAATAGAATGATATTGTCGCTTGTGTGTGCGTACGGCTTACCGTCTCCACGACGCGATGAGATTTCGTTCCCCATCGTAACCATTAAAAAATAATTTTAATTTGATAATTAAAAAATAATTTTTAAGAACTTAATATTATTATGGATATTAATCAAATACATCCTATCCATAACAAACATGATTTACATAACAGAACATATAAAGTAAAACGAATCAGTTTACACCCGAAACAATGATACTACTGAAATATTATTAACAAAGAAATATTAGAGGATCATATGTGATATCACATTTATGTATGTGGTTATTTTATAATTTAATAAAAATTATTTAATAATTATACATGAGTTTAACATACCCTCAACTAAAGAAAAGTAAAAGGTAAGGGGTTTTCATCTCACTTTTATTCCCGTGAGATTCATGCTATATTTGCCACTATTTCCTTTTGGGCGGTGTATGTACCGCCCATGATTGTATTATTTGTGTAATTTACTTTAATTTATGGGTATTTACATATCAATTTTATGATACTTCTTTAATGGGGCGTATAATTCATATGTTTCCAAATCAGTAAGGGAATTTCTAATTTCAATTTCCACTAATTGGGTTTTACGCACACATCATTGATTATTTTACTCAAAGATTATGTGTGAAATCACTATTTATTTATTTATTTATTAATTTAGACTACCCTTGTGTGGTTATAAATTTGATACACA
The DNA here is from genome assembly GCA_963277665.1 of Viscum album. Lineage (NCBI taxonomy): Eukaryota > Viridiplantae > Streptophyta > Magnoliopsida > Santalales > Viscaceae > Viscum > Viscum album. The sequence goes on from OY728166.1 coordinate 78,721,225, forward strand.
TAATCACTCCATTGATAAATTCTCAATTCATTGATATGAACTTGATAAGGTTAATCTTAACTCAATTTCCATTCATTGAGTTAAACATCCAAGTTATTGGTTTCATTTTTTTACAAGAATATGTGTGAATGTCCTATGATTGATTTACATTTAATATCCAATAATATTTATTGAATTTATATTTTTTACACATAATTATGTCATTTATTTATCCTTAATCTAAGGATATGGTATTTATAAGGTATTTCATTTCAATTTACATTCCATTGAGACTTCTTTGTTGTTATACGTCAATTCAATTTTATATGGTGTATATAATATCCTTTTACATAGTATATATTGAATCCCTTTATTCTCATGATATTATAAAGTTTTGATTAATGTTATTCCTCAATTATTTTTATTCAAGCGTCTCTCATTTGGTTAGGAACTTTTTAACTAAAATATAATTTTAAATGTTTTGAAGATTTATTCTTCTCAATATTTCTCATTAATGTCCATGTTTTAAAAATGGTTTTAAGGATTTATTTATATAGACATGAATGTTTTGAGATTAAAATTCCTTTCAAAAGTTTCAAAGTTGTATGGGACACTTTGATTCAAAAACCTATTTTAAACGACTTCTTTGATAAATAGTGCGACTTTTAAATGTTTTCAAGAAAAATGGGATATTTCTCTCAAATAGTTTTACTGATAATTTTCATCTATGTCAATATACTTCATTTTATTTTATTCTTGATTGAGATTGATTTATTATAATATAATCATCCATATTTTATTGAATGAGTTATGTTTGATTATGGATGTGCTATTTTTATACCATTCATGGTTTGTGGTTAAAGTATTGACATTTTGTATGCTAGTTTTAATACGAATGTTTATATCATGTTTCACCCTTTTCATATGAGGAATTCATTGGAATTATTAAGTGACAGGCGGGGCCCACTATAGCCCCTCAATTCATTGATAGGTCTCATGAGACAAACTAGTGTCTTGGCACAAGGCCTTCACAAAATTTATATTTATGGTCTTGGCACAAGGCCTTGAATTTGTGGTTAAGATGTTCAACATTATGCATTCCATCATTATGAAATTAGTTATTGATGTTATGTGTGACTATTTGACTAGTAGAATATCCATTTTAATAAGTAAATGGAATTATTTGATTTATCTTTTCCATATTATGCTGAAGTTTAAGTTTAAAAGGCTTTTGTTTTAGTCTTATACATTGCCTTAAATGTTTATTCTTATTTATTATAGTTGCCACTACATTGTTATCCTTACTGAGCATCTGAGCTCACCCATTTATTATGTATTATTTTTTCCAGGATGCGAAGAAGTATATTATGACTAACCTATAGGGATAGACCAAGGGATATGAGTGTGTTTAATGGAGACACAATGTTTTTTTATTTCATAATGTAATGTAAAACTTATATTTTTATCTAGTACTTCCAAGGCTACTAAATTGATCAGTATTTCAGGACTTTATCTCTTGTGATCATGAAAATGTTATGTAATAGTGAACCTAGTCTAGGATTTTGAGGTTGGGTCGTTACAGTTTGTATCATAGGAAGTTTAGTACAAACCTTGGGAACTAGAATTAGAAAAACTCTGATTAGAGAACATTACCCTAAGATAAACATTGATTATTAGTATAGAATAAATTCCTAGAATTTTGGTTATGTAGAGATTTTGTGAGTTTTACAAGAAATATATACCTTTCTGGATACTACAAGTGGATGTGGTTCTGGCATAGATGTACCTAGGAGTGAAAACTCTGACAAGGAGTTTCGGGCTTGACCCGGGTATCCTGGTACACCACAACAGGCCTTACTATGCACCTGGTTTGACACTCTCGGGGGATATGATTAGGACAATTCACATTTTATTTACAAAATGACTTGAAGGATTTTAATATAAGATGAGAATTAATAAACTTGGTTGATCCTAAGGTGTTTTAGATTGAAAATAAGGTATCATGATATTCTCTAAATGATTTTATGACTATTTTTACTCACACCATGATTTATATTTTAGTCAATGGTTGGATTCCAAGGAATTCATTGTAACATTTAACAGGATGTATAAGGTGGGCACGGTGGTGGAAATGAGCAATGAAATGAAATTTTGATAAGCGTAAAAGATATCATGTCCATTCCTAATCATTTTTCCAAAAATATGATCAATAACATATACATTAACCAACTCCCGAACTCAAAAAAGAAGAGAAAGACATCGAATGATAAGAGCTATAGTAGTGAAGACAATGGAGAAAAGAAATCTCAATTTCCATCATGCAAGAAATGTGGAAGGAGACACCCAGGAAAGTGTCTCAATGGAACAAAGAAATGCTTTATTTGTGGGAAAGAAGGACATAAAGTAAAAATTTACCGAGGAAAATTAAAGATTACTATGGAAGAAAATAAAAATGATCCTAAGAATCTATTTATAGTCATTTTATGTAAATTTATGGGACTTGGACATTACCCGAGTCAATTCCCTATTCTATAGGATAACCTCTAAGTAAAAGAAGAACCAATGTGGAAATAAATGGATAGAGAGATGTTTAAAATTATTAATGATCTTTATTGATTAGATTACTTTGGAATACTTTTCTCTTGTATGTGTAACCCTGAAGTTTGTTATGTGAAAATATTTTTTGAGGAATAATTATATTTTATTTTGTGGATATAGTTATAAAGAACCATTTGGGTTTATATGATCCTTGAATTTGAGGCAATTACAGGTTATTAATTTTTGGATGAAAATGCTAGGTGTAAGATAACATTTTTGGTTAAAATATGTTATGATTATTTTTGATGGATCTATCTCATTTTTTTGGAATGTTAGAAAATTATATAGTTTTTGAAAAAGGAAAACACACAGACCGTTTAAAAACCCGTCGTTTCGGACAAAGCTGCGAGAATCAAACCCACAACCAAAGTGTGACTAGGATTTATCGCCTACCACTGGACTACGTGAAGTCCTTGGTTAGTATGAATAATTATTTTTAGTTAAATTATTTTATGGATTAGGAATATGTTGTTTTTTTGAACATATTATTTATCAATTGGATATCCTTATTATAGGGAAATTATTTGGTGATTATGTGATAAATGTTATTTTGAAAGATGTTTGCTCTTTTGGGAACAATATATGCCTAAGGAAAATAGAATACTATGGGATTTCATTTGAGAAGTAATGGTGGATTTTTATTTTGTAAGAATCTAGGTTTTTATTGTGTAATTATAAATATTTATTTTATTTATGGAAATGATTAACCTATCATATAGAATATGTGATTAGGTTAATTACTTTTAAGTATGTGAATTTAAGAGTAGTCAATGTTATTTGGAGATAAATGTTAATATTTATCGTGAAAGACTATGTGATCAAATCCTTCTTAATTTTTGGTTTAAAACTTAGTTTGGATTATTTTGAAGAATTCTAAGGACAATTTTTTATTGAATGGTCTTTGTTGAACTTTGGGTATTGTTTGTTTAATTTTGGAAATTAAGAGTAGTATTTCTTTCTATAAAGGATTATCCTTTTTGGGGATCATCAGATATTGTACTAACCATTTTGGTTTTGGTTAATGTCTAAAGACAAGGAAAATATAAATTTCATCTTTTTTGGATTATGTGTTTCTCTATAAGTTGATTCTAGCGCTTTAGGTGTGACTAAGTCATCTTTAATACTCATTGTTTGGAGAAAGGATGAGTTTGTGGTAGAAATATATTAAAGGATGAAATTCTACTTGAAAAGTAAGTATATATCCTTATGTTCTCAGTCAATATCATAAATAAATTCCTCAACATTATGAAAATGAACTTAAAACAAAAACATTGTATGTTTACTCTTCCTACTGGTTAATCAAAGACCGTTTAACCCATCATAAGTTTATGATTTTCTAGTTGTTAACTTTCTTTTGATCATGTTTTCTATCACTCTCCATCAAAACTTGATGGTTTTTTTCTCTTCCATATACATGTTTTCCTACATGGAACCCTAGTATGAGTTATCTCAGGTGACCTTTGTACTTCTCTTTCTTTCCTTTAAAGTAGTAGTTTTATTGACTCTTTTTCTGAAGTGGGATTTAAAGAAAGATGTTTTGAAATTTAAAACCCCTAGTTTTTGTATCTGAGATTAAATTTTGAGAATGAAATTATTTTAAGGAGGGGAGAATGTAACAACCCAAAATTTCATTGTAATTTATATCATTAAATTAATTCAATAGCTTATATTGCACACAACACTAACTTATCTTGCATTATATGCAACATTGAGTTTCTGCGAAACAACACTTTAGTATTATAATTATTCAAATGATATATTTATAACATAACAATTAAATATAGTAATACGAATAGTAACAAATAAATTTTAAATTTCATTTATAATTCTATTACATAAATAAACTATATTTATAAGGAAATGTATAAGTTTTATTAAAATATAAGTACTATTTTGATAAAGGAACTACTTCTTATATCCTTTTGTGAACAATAATAAAACTAATTTTAGACACTATTATAAATTTAATTTGGTGGAATTGACTTAATTTTTTAATTCAAAATATCAATATTAGATTATGGTGAAATTTTGGTAATTTTATGAGAAGTTTCATTTTTTTAATGAATAGTAAAAATTACTGCATTTTAATTCAAAACTACCTTTTCACCCAATTTATTTATATTGTTAGATTTTACTATTAATTTCTTTTAGAGAATATATAGATTATATTTTTATCATTTAATATAATGTTGTTCATTAGAAGTAATTTCACCTTTAAATTGGATATAAACACATGTCAATCTTTTAGTAGTTTTTACTTCTTAAAAACTCGTTTTCTTGTTTTGAATGGAAATTAATATTAAATTAAATAAAGAAAATTATATGTATTTAATTTTGTAAAATAGTCATCATTTTTAAATCCTAAATATTAAAATTATCTTAGGGTTAATTTTTAGTATTTTTCTGAGAATTTTCAATTTTTGATGAATAGTGAAAAACACTCCATTGTGGATAAAAAATGACATTTTCATTTAAATAATTATTTTTAATCTAAATTTATTTTAAAGTAAAAATAGATGAATAATATCTATATTAGTTTAATGTAAGTCATTGGAGTCATTTTATAATAATATTAGATATATAAAAATTTATTTAACTTTTTAACGTCTTTTACCTAGCTTCTATGCACATTTACAAATTTGCATAAAACGTAATTTTATTGCTTATTTTAATTGAATTAAAAAAATACAAGAGACATGGTTTAAATCAGTAAGTAAAACGTGGTTTAATCGGATGAAAATAAATTTTGGTGAATAGTAACTTTTAAATTTTTTTACCATTGTTAAAAGTAAATAGGGTAATTAAAGGTAAAAATGATATTATAATTACCCTAACACATGTCTTAATTTTATTGGATAGGTGTTTGTAAACCAAAATCAAACTTAGGAAAAAAATATGATCCTTTTTTATCCACTTGGATAGATTATGACATTTATTATATTTTATTTAAAGAAGAGTTAAAAGTGTTAAATTCAAATTTTAATAACTAAAACATTTTTAATATATGGTTATACATAAGATAAATTTGACTATAAACATTCATTATAAATCTAAAAAGATTTCATACATCATAGTATTTTATTTATAATTTTTAGACATTAAATAATTAAATTTATTTATGACACAATGATGATGCAGTAATTACATTATTAATGAAAGATTAAAATAATTGATAATATAAATATTAAAATAAATGAAATTAAAAATTTTGATGCCATCCAAAAAAATTAAAAGTGAATATGACATGTTAGGGTTAATTAAATGTATTTTTTTTCAAATAAATCATATTTTTATGACTTTCACAAAAATCAAATACTATAAATAATGTCAAAATTGACATAAATGAATTTTTAAAACAAATACTATTTTATTAAATTATATAATAGTCCTAAAAATCCAAGGTTAGTAAAAAAGATAAAAATAATGTTATATATGTCATTAATGAATCACTTGTTATTTTCTTGACATTTTATAATAAGTTTATTAACCATATAGTGTAAGAATACAAGAAGACATGGTAAGAGTTAAACTATTTAACTAAGGGTTAAATCTAAAAGATAAGGTTAATATGGTGACTTAAACTTGTCTAAAACCTATTGGTTTAGAGTTTTTAAACCCATACCCACCTTAGCCTCTAAATAAATAAATTTTGAGCTATTAGAAACCTAAAATGGGTTTATAATAAAATAATATTTCAAGCTATTCCTAAAGTGCCCCTCACCTCTCTTATAAAAGGGTACGTCCCTTTCTCTTAAATTCACACCTCCAAAGCCATTTTATTGTCCAAACACTTCTCAAATATCCTCCCAACTACCATAAATTCATCCTAGAGGACTTAATTTGATCATAAATCCAATTTAAGGATCCCTTTGTTCAAATTAAAAGAAAGCACCTGAAGAAGATGTAATTATTTCATCACCTCTTTCAAAGTTGTTTTCTTCTTCCACTTCCCCTTTCTTTGTTGTTTCAATACTAAAATAATAACTCCAGTACCTTATAAATAATGATATGTTATTATAAATTTTATACAACCATATTCATTATTTTATCCATCATATGAATAAAAAAGTCACCATATGTGTGTACGTACGACTTACCGTCTCCACGTCGTGGTGTTGTTTGTTATTCAACACTTCATTATTTGGATGGGTATAATAACAAGTATAATTGAAGTAAATAATAAATATAACATTTTAATGATTATTTATATATAATATAACATACAATTATATATGATTTCACCATCAATAGAATGATATTGTCACTCATGCGTATTTACGACTAACCGTCTCCACGACGCGATGATATTTTGTTCCCCATTGTAACCATTCAAGAATAATTTTTATTTTATGATTAAAAAATAATTTTTAAGAACTTAATATTATTATGGATATGAATCAAATACATATTATCCAAAACAAACATGATTTACACAATAGAACATATAAAGGAAAACGAATACGTTAACACCCGAAAGATTGATACTACTGAAATATTATTAACAAAGAAATATTAGAGGATCATATATGATATAAAATTTATGTATGTGGTTCTTTTATAATTTAATAAAAATTATTTAACTATTATACAAGAGGTTAACGTACCCTCAACTAAGAAAAATTACAAGGTAAGGGGTTTTTATCTCACTTTTATTCCCGTGAGATTCATGGTATATTTGCAACTATTTCCTTTTGTGTGGTGTATGTACTACCCATGATTGTATTCTTTGTGTAATATAATTTAATTTATGGGTATTTACATATTCATTGTATGATACTTATTTAATGGGGTATATGTTTCGTAAGTTACCGAATCATTAAGGGAATTTCTAATTTCAATTTCCACTCATTGGGTTTTACGCACACTTCATTGATTATTTTACTACAAGATTATGTGTGAAATCAATATTTATTTATTTATTTACTAATTTATACTCCCCTTGTGTGTATATACATTTGTTACACATAATCACTCCATTTATAAATTCTAAATTCATTTATATGAACTTGGTAAGGGTAATCTTAACTCAATTTCCATTCATTGAGTTAAACAACCAAGTCATTGGTTTTATTTTTTTACAAGAATATGTGTGAATTTCCTATGATTTATTTACACTGAATATCTAATAATATTGAGTGTATTTATATTTTTAACACACAATTATTTCATTGATTTATCCTTAATCTAAGGATACGGTCTTTATAAGGTATTTTATCTCAATTTAAATTCCATTGAGACTTCTTAGTTGTTATGCACCAATTCACTTTAATATGGTGTATATACTGTTCTTTGACATAATTATATCTTGAATCCCTTTATTCTCATGATATTATAAAGTTTTTATTAATGTTATTCCTCAATTATTTGTATTCAAGCATCTCTAATTTTGTTAGGAACTCTTTAACTAAAATATCGTTTTAAATGTTTTAAAGATTTATTCTTCTAAATATTTCTCATTAATATCCATGTTTTAAAAATGGTTTTATGGATTTATTTATATGGAAATTAATTTTTTTAGATTAAAATTTCTTTCAAAAGTTTCAAAGTGGTATGGGACACTTTGATTCAAAAATCTCTTTTAAATGACTTCTTTGATAAATAGTGTGACTTTTAAATGTTTTCAATAAAAAGGGTATATTTCTCTCAAATAGTTTTACTGATTATTTTCATCTATCTCAATAGTTTGAATATGGATTTGATATTTTTATACCATTCATGGTTTGTGGTTAAAGTATTTAAATTTTGTATGCTAGTTTTAATACTAATGTTTAGATTATGTTTCACCCTTTTCATATGAGGAATGCATCAGAATTAGTAAGTGATGGGTGGGGACCTCTATAGACCCTCGATACATCGGTAGGTCTTGTGATACAAATTAGTGTCTTGGAACAAGACCTTTACAAAATTTATATTTTGGTTCTTAGCATGAGGCCTTGACTTTGTGGTTAAGATGTTCGATATTATGCATTACATTATTATGAGATTAGTTATTGATGTTACATGTGATTATTCAACTAGTAGAATATCCATGTGAATAAGTAAATGGAATTATTTGATTTATCTTTTACATATTATTCTGAAGTTTATGTTTAAAAGGATTTTTTAGTCTTATACATTACCTTAATTGTTTATGCTTATTTATGATAGTTTCGGGTACATTGTTATCCTTACTGAGCATCTGAGCTCACCCCTTTCTTATGTTTTATTTTTACCAGGATGTGAAGAATTATATTATGACTGACCTATAGGGATAGGATAAGTGATATGAGTGTGTTTAAATGAGACACAATGTTTTTTTATTTCATAATGTAATGTAAAACTTATGTATGTATCTAGTACTTATAAGGCTACTAAACTAATCGGTCTTTCGGGACTTGATCTCTTGTGATCATGACAATGTTATGTAATAATGCACCGACTCTGGGCTTATGGGGACGAGGTGTTACATATATTATCTATTTTTAAATGAATTATTTTCTAAATACAAGTTTTTATTGATAATGTTGCTCGTGTATACGTGTGGCCTACAACCTCCAATGATAATGTCGCTCGTGTATACGTGTGGCCTACAACCTCCATGAAGTGATTTGATTTGTTTTTCATTTATATTATACTTGTATTGTAAGGAGGATATATTTTATGAATATATATAATTTATATGATATAATAATTATTTTTTAATGGTAAATTATTATATACTTTTCTTTCATTCCATCTTTTGAAAAGTGAAAATAACATTCATGCGTACGTATGACCTATCGTCTCCATGAACAGTGTAATTCATTCTCTATCTCTAAATTTATGGATTAATCTAAATATGTATATAATAAATATTATATATATATATATCATTAATAACATTTTTATATGATTTAAACTTGATAAAATTGTAAATATCAAAACTACTGAATCAAAACATAAATGAAAAACAAAGTAGTTATTATCTGAAATAGTGATATTTAACAAAGAATTGTTAATAAATGGGTGATAAAATATTATAAATAAGTCATAAATGGTATTATATATATGATTATTGTTATAAAATATATGTATGATAAATATATATTTATCATAAATGAGGTTCAGACATGTTTAAAGAAACTAAACTTTAGGTAAGGGTTTGTTTCATAATCGCATCATTATTCGGGATTATATTTGTTTAAGTCCCCACTGGGGGAATATTTTTCATCCATGCCTAGATTTTCCTTAAAATGTTTTAAATAATATTTTTATTACTATCCAGTTATTTATTAATGAAATTTTTACCCATTTTTTACTTTTTAAAAAATGGTTTGAAAGTAATCTTTTTTTTGAATGAGGTACTTTTTAACCTTTCTACAACAGTGTGAAAGGAATGTTTTTTAACATATATGATATGAATGGATTTTACCATCATCATGAATAATATTTTATTTAAATATTACTTAACAATTTTAAAAGGTTATTTTCAAATAAAATATTTCCTTCATATTTGATTTTCTTTTAAAATAAGTGATTTCAAAGTGAAAAAGGTATTTTATTCAAGAATTTTCATATATGTAAACATATTTTGTTTAATATTATGATTTATTGAGGTTATTATCTTATGATACCATATACCATATTTTTATGGACGGTTTATGATTATTCTTACTAGGGATGTACTATTTTGATGCCATTTTTTCATATTACTCTGGATGGTTTGTGATTATGTTTATTAATTGGGGTAATTATTAGCATTTCGTATGATAATTTCAAAAAGAATGTTTCTATTTCTTATGTTTCACCACTTCCATATGATGAATGAATTGGAAATAGTAAGTGATGAGCAGGGCCCACTATATCCCCTCAATGCATCAGTAGGTCTCATGAGACAAACTAGTTTGGGTATTGGTTGAGGCATTACCCATTTATGTAGGATGTCATGACATGAGGTCTTAAAAGTATATTAATTATGTCCAACATTATTCATTTCCTAATTATAAGATTATTTATTTAATTTACATGTTATTATTTAATTAGATATGATATCCACGGATAAGTTTCGAGATCATGTGATTATTTATATGGAATTATTTTATCATTATTTTTTCCTACCATATTATTTTCAAGGCTTATATTAGTAATTAATTGACATGTTCTTACCTTTACATATTGTTCATGCCTTATTTATTCATGTCATATTCCACTATACGTATGCCATTACTAAGAATCAGATATCACCCCTTTATTATAGTTATTTTTCCACAAGATTATAGGAAGTGTATTATGATTGATATGCAATGTGACGAACCCAACCCAAATACAAAACGGTACTTGAGCTGAACCATCACATACCCGAAGGGAGTTCTCGATCCCCATGGGATGAAGAATAGAACCCGAGAATCAAAAATGACCAGAGGGAATGATTTATTCCAACCTAAAGTAAACAACATAAAATACACACACACACACACATGATAGGATGAAATAGTAGAAGAGTAAAGTACAAAATATATGTCATAGAAAAAATAAAACAAAAAAAGTGATATAAATTGAATGTAACTATACAAAATCCAAGGTACAATTATAATAGAAAAGGAAAACTAAAACCAAAATAGAAACTCCATGTGATAGCATGGTAAAACTCCCAACATCTCACCACCATCCACTCAGACACAACTTACGGAAACCTTACCGCCTCATTGTGACTCTTTGAATTTCCCTGAAACAAAAGATATAACAAGGTCTACCCACCACTGAAGGGGTGAATAGGGTGTGAGATAAACTAGATCAGTATGATCCCACCCAAGTTTTCTATATCAAGTCCCTATACAATAATCTGAACATGCTCAAATTTAAAGAAAACAAGGCATGATAATCAATTAAATAGTTTTATATCAAAATCATGGTAAAAAATTCCCCCCCTTTTCCACAGTTCCAAATAATCTTGTTAAAATAGTTTTTAAGCATATCCCATTTATCAAAGTATCCAAACCAAATCATGTATCACATATCATATAAAATCCAAAGATGTACAAAATAAATAAAAGGTAAATCACACCAAGTATCACAACAGGTCAGGCTAGCTAGAACACTCATACACAGGCATAGGAAATCATGCACATCAAGTCTCTAGATATATGCATTGAATCTAAAGATCATACTAACACCCCATCAAGAGAACCTCCCAATAGCTCCAAAAAGTCCCTAGAACAATGGGCCTATGGAGAAGAGGAACACCACATGAGTGAACCCCCCAATAGTATCAATGGATGAGGACTATTACCGCACTTTCCACCTAAGTACCGAAGGCTACCCATGTGCTAAATTTTCCAAACCAATCCATCAAAACCATGATTTGAAAACTATTTCATAAATCCATTTCACAATGATTTGAAAATACCTTTTCTTTTACCAAAAAATGGGGAAACCACCTTTTATCTAAACACTATTTCCACACACACAATTCAATCATGATAACTATTTTATAAAACAATTTATAAATCCAAAGAAATATAGTTTATCCAACATAGGATAGAGACAGAAACACCTACCTCAAAATTAGTTCACACATGTCTCCAATGGGATTCAACAACATGTAAGAATGAAAATATAGTAACATAGGCCCTAGAATCAATCCTTACATATCCAAATTAATTTAACAAGAAAAATAGTCAGTGGAGAAGATAAAACAACACATACCTCAAGGAACTAGCACGCCACAATATAACCAACCCAAAGGTTAGCCCTCGGAGGAAGAATTCACAACGAAACTAGAAAGGATCAAGATAATCATCACCAAAAGACCAAAATATATGAAAATTTAGCACAATGACACTACTATGACCAATGAAAATGAAGAAATAGAAAGATAACTTACCTGAAGAGACTTTGAGTAACCACAATGAAGATGAATCGCTAAATAAAATGATCTCTAAAGATAAGGGATCCCCAAAACCAGTTGGAATAGATTCTAGGTTTCAATAGAGGATCCTTCATGGTGAATAAAAAAGAAATCATGTGTAAAACATGGTTAAAACCATTGGATCCAAACAATACATGACATGAAACCCATTTCACAATGTGGATTTCAATTTTTACAAGATACACTAAAAAATGTGTAACCTCAGTTTAAAAAACATTGATTTACCTTTTCATGATGTGATCCAGTTTCACAATGTGTAATCATTTCACACTTTAAACCAGTTCATGGAATTATTCCAACAATAGGTTCATGTTGTGCAACCCATTCGTGATAAAAAATCTTTCAGTAGGCATATTCTATACAAAAACATAGAAAAATCCCTCGGTTGAACCCAGACTCTAAAATAAATCCCCTTAATACCTTTTCACATTTATACCCATACTCCATTAATTTAAACAAGCATACATCCCCAAACATTAGGTCATTTTACCCAATAAAGTATCTTCATCCTTAAAAATCCCACAATGCACCCAAACAATAATAAAAAATGGTACTTGAGATGAAACATACTTAAAAAAAGGTTACGAGATTTTAAAAACTCCCCAATATAAGATATTATGTCCACAAGAAGTCATTTAGAATAATGTTGTTTGAAAAAAGGTGATGCCACTACTCCCTCACCGACGACTCATGCTCCCAAGTCTCATGAGATTATGATCCATATCTCCATAATACTTTGACCATCAAAAATCAACTTCCCATGTAATAATTTTAGTCAATGATCTCTACTAGTTGCTTTAAAATAGAAATGTCAAGATCTAACTTGATTACTTACCAACTTAGAATTTGAGAGGGATCATGATGGTAATTCCTGAGCTGAGATATATGGAAAACATAATTTATATCTATAAAATGAATTGGTAATTCCAATCGATAAGAAACCTTCCCAAGTCGACTAGTGAACTCAAATGGTCTGATATATCTCAGAGCCAACTTTCTCTATTTTCCAAGCTGATGATGACTCAAATGAAGAGAAACTTTTAAGAAAATCCAATCATCAATAAACAACTAAAAAGGACTATGTCGATGATCTACATATGATTTTTGTCAGCTCTGAGCTATAACCAAACACTGAAGTATACCTTGAACCCTCCTCGACGTCTCATGAACAAGGATCGATCCTATAAGAGTGGCCTCACCAACCTCTTCCCAATAGAGGTGACCTAAATAGTCAACCATAAAAATCCTCAAAGGATGATATTATGATCGATGGATGATAATTATTTTTATAAGAAAACTTAACTGGTACCAAATGGATATCACGCGATCCACTAAAATACAAGATATAGAAACAAAGTATATCCTCAAGGATCTGAATAACATGCTTAGTCTGGTTGTCTAGCTGGGGATGATAAGTTATACTCAACCTGGACCGATTCCACATCATCTCCTAGAAACTCTTCCAGAACCATGAGGTAAACCTTGGATCCCTATCCAAAATAATTATAGAGGTAACCACTTGTAACCTCACAACCTCATGTATATACATCTTTCTTATGTCTTCAACTTTAGTGGTTTCCCTGATCAGAATGAAGTGAGTAAAATTTTTCAACCGATCAATCACCACCCATATATCATTACTCCATTGAGGAGTTTGTAGTAATCCAATAAAAAAGTCCATGAACACATATTTCCATTTATAAATTGGAACTGGAAGAGTATAGATAAACCTATAAGGTTTTAGATGCTTTTCCTTTACCTATTGGTAGGTGTAATAATGAGACACATAATCTGCAATCTCACACTTCATACCCTTTCACCAAAATCTCTCTATCATGTCATAATACACCCTTATAGTTCCCTGAAGAATACACCATGAAGAACTATGATATTAAAAAAAAATAAGATCCTCAAAATGTAGGGATGAAAAAATGATCCCCAAAATAGAAAATACCATATGAAGAGAGAGAATAACCAGAAACAGTCTCCCCACTATATAGGGTTTCTTGAATTCCCATAAACTCATCATCATGATATTGATCATATATAATAGACTCAAGGAAAGATAATGATAACTAAAAACTGTTTAGAACCATGTCTAAAACATCCTCTTGAGAATCCAAGTACAATTGAGTGAAGATCCCTATAAGGTTCCACTCCTCCTTTGATTCCACAACATCCTGCAATGGTACTTTCCTTCTGGAAGAATCTAAAATGATATTACCCTTACCTAGGGCATAGGTGATGTTTAGGTAAAACATCTGAAGGTATTCCACCCACTAACTTTGTCTGATATTAAATTCTTTTTGAGAAAATATATTGCTCATACTCTTATGGTCATAAAAAACTATAAACCTCTTTGTAAAAAGATAATGCCACCAACATTTAAGTGCATGCATAACTATGGAAAGATCTAAATCATGATTGGGGTAATTATTATCATGTAGTAAAATATGGTGAGATCTATAGGCCACCACATGATCATTCTATATAATCGTGTAACCCAGACCAACACCAAAATCATCACAGAAAACCACATACCCAGTACCAAGTTCAAGTAATATCAAAATAGGATTTTATGTTAGAATTCATTTTAACTCATCGAAATAAGACTAACACTTTTCATCCCATATTAATTTCACCCATTTCTTAGTAAGAGTATTGAAAGGTGATGAAAACTTTGAGAAATCCTTGATGAACCGTAGATTTTACACAATAAGACCAAGGAAGGTATGAATCTCAAAGATGTTTCATGGCTCTTCCCATGACAAGATAACCTTCACCTTCTTAGGATAAAATGATAGTACATTCTTAAAAATCACGTTCCCAAGGAAATTCACTTCTTGGATCTAGAAATTTTATTTCGAAAGCTTTCTATATAAATGGAGACTCCTTATAATTTCCAGTACCAAACTCAAGTGGTGCTTGTTCTTGTTCTCAAATATTGAACAAACCAAAATATCATCCATGAAAACTACCACAAAAGTGTTAAGATTCTCATGGAATATCCAGTTCATCAATTCTATGAAAACCGTAGGAGATTTAGTTAGACCAAATTACATCACAAGATATTCATAATGGTTATACCTGCTCCTAAAATCCATCTTCAGTATATCAAACTCCTAAAATCTGAGACGATGGTAAACTGACCAACGATTCATCTTTGAAAACAAAATTATCCCCTTTAATTGGTCAAACAAAATATCCACACAGAACAAAGGATACTAATCATTAACCATCACCCAATTCAACTTCTGATAGTCTACACACAATCAAAGTGAACCATCTTCCTTCTTGGAAAAGAGAAAAGGTGCTTCCCAAGGTAAAAATATAGGAAGAATGAAACCTTTAACCATCAAACCATCCAACTGAATATTGATCTCTTTCAGCTCTACTGGTTCCATATGATAAGAGGGTATCAAGATCAACTACATATCTAGCACCAAATCAATCATAAAATCTACCTCCCTTTATGGAGGAAGACCATAGAAATAATTTGGGAAAACATTAGGGAAATCCATGAAAACCAAGGGAAGATTACCCAAAAAATAAACATCATGGGGATCAACTACAACAATAGATAGAAAACTCATGAGTTTTGGGTGGGAAGTTCCATTATGAATAGACCTCAGATCCCACTCTCCCTAAAACACCTGAAATATCCCATTATCTACATGAAATGAGACACATCACCAACAAAAATCAACCTCAAAATGATGAGTGATAATCCAATCCACACCAATGATGATGTCAAACAAAACTATATTAATAATGAGGAAATACTAGACTAAATATAAATCAACTATCGAAAGTGAACATGAAGGACACTGAAACCCCTACATCTCCACTTCCCAAGAGGTGTTAGTAACTCCATAAAAAAGGACATGAGTTTCATTGGAAGTTTAATCATATCCATAAAATAATAAGATATAAATGAGTGCAAGTAACTTGTATCATATAAAATAGTCACTATTGAAGATGCAATAAATATGGCACCTCTCACTGTCATTGCACCCACATCTACCTCCACTAGAAACTCATTCACTACATGAAGGTTATTCAATACTAAGGCCTATGGTTAGAGCCCTGTAGACTTTGAATCATCCAATAATTTTATAGTAGCCTTTAGATCTAAATATCCTTGAACATAATGAGGTATAGACATAACCTAATAGAAATACTATAGATAACTATAGCACCCACAAAATTTACTCATATTCATAGGTTCAGAACAAGAATTCTAGGTGTGGACAACATTACAAAACTAATAGAAAGTTAGGGGAACACTGTTGGATGTAAATGGAGGTGAAGAGGAGGCCCACTACTAAGAACTGCCCCCACCACTCCTGTGATGATCATTTCACTTCCTCCTACTCCCCTGCATTCCACTGAAGCTTCCACCATTTGGAAGAGAAGGGTAAGAATAACCACCCTTTCCTACCCCATCCATCTTTTCCATCATTTCACTATATATTGTATTAACACAGGTACAAAGCTTCAGCATAAATACCTAAGATTTGATATCCAATCTCAAAACTTGTAGGTACTTCTAAGCCTTCAACTGGTCATTTGTTACTACCTTTAGAGAAAAAAAATCCATCTCCATGAACTGATTGGTATACGTTGACATCGAACACTCTCCCTACTATAAGGAGAGGAACTCTAGATACTTTTCCAACATCAGCGACTATGGAAAAAAACTATTAAATGAAGTGGTAATTGAAACCCTTGTAGTCCAAGCCCACATGTCTATCCGCCTTCACCATAGAATCCCATCATTTCTTGTTGGGACCCTCAACTGTGAACACCACATGCTTTAAATTGAAATTATTAGGTGTATCCAAGAAGTTGAAGATCTGATCAATATTTTATATCTAGTCCTCCATCTCTTGAGATTCATTCATACCCTTAAAGGATGGAAACTTCTCATATAATAACTCTTGTGATCGATCCCTTTCCCTTGCAACTCCTGGATACACCTGTAACATCCCCGAACTAGGAGACACAAAGCCGGTGCCCTGAGCCGGGTCAACACATGACCACAAGCATGCCTCCCCATATGCTAGAGGTTTTCGACTAGCAACGAGGGTCTAAGAGTCAAGTGGGGAGACTATACCCTCTTTTTAGAGTAAGACGCATAATATTATCATACACAATAGAAAAAGAAATATAGACAAAGCAATGAACATCAATAATAACCATCACCCCAAACTAGGTACGAACCATATCAAACAGTAAATATGTCATGTCATGCTATAGTACCAAGTAAACCAAAACCCAAAATAATTACAAACTGTGGAAACTCTAAAATGGTCCTGAAACCAAGTCCTGAAACTCAACTATTCTTCATTCCAAACCTGACTCAGTTCCCAATCACTAGGCCCTTGGATCTTTCCTAACCCGCATCCATGAATTCTACTTGGGTACCCAACGGTGACCCGAGCAGGGTGTGAGTACAACTCATTAGGCCACCACCAATGGTGTATAAAAAATATCCAGCCAAATAGATAGTGTATACAAGTGACAAATATGTCAAGTAAATAAAGACAGGTCAAGAATCCATTCTAAATTAAATACTACCATTAAGCCCTTGTTTACTACTTAAGTGCCCCATGGTTTAATCCCCCATTTTTCATGTGTTCAATGGATTAGGAATAAATAATTTTCTCAAGGCATACGAGAATAATACAGGTCCTATATCATTAGGAAATCACATCACAAAACAACATTGTCCTCAAATCTAAGCCTCAGTCTGGGTGGAATGCAACTTTTAGGGGAATAGAACTCCACCCCCTTCCTTAACCCGTGAATTTTAGGGTAGAGATTAGAACCTCAGTCTATCTCGACCTGTGGGAATATAACATCAATCAATACCCACACTACCAATCCATGTGAACATTCTTTATTTATCACTCATCAAAATTAACCACAAAGAATAACCAATATCATTAAAAAAATACAAACAACAACAAGGGAATTAGAATCATACCGCAATCCATTAACAAATTTATCATACGTATCACATAACCATTTTAATCCAATTCCCTTTCCCATTCCTATCTCACTAAGCATATTCAAATTAATCAAAATTTTCCATTTACATGCCAACCAAAAAATTCCTTCCCCATTACCCACAATATTCACATTTACCTTAATCGGGAGGGTCAACGCACTACATGGATGACCCTAAAATTTTTCAAGTATCCCTGTATGCATACTGTGGGGATCACGAGGGGTTCATCACTCAATACACCACTTCTTACCAATGTCACCAAGAAAAAATAAATAAGAAAACAATAATAAAACTCTACGTACACAAATCTAGGTACAAACTATGGGATATAACGTATTGACCACCTACCACAAATCTATTGGCGAACACACCCCTAATCGAGGGATTAGATCCTAAATCAAACACCCTTTGAAGATTCAACCTAAAAATCACTGGAAAAAGAGAGTTTTAGAGCTTCAGATGGAGATAAATGAAAAATGAAATTCCTAAACCAAAAAGTGAAGAAAGAGGGAGATTAACATTACCCAGATCTTCAATTTGTAACTGACGGCACTCCAAATGACCTAGAGTTGAGGGAGAATCACCCCCGGGAGATCTTAGAAGATTTTGTTCATTTCTAAGGTTGTAAAAGGGAAGGAGGATGAAAATACTGAGTGGAAGTTAAAACCGCATAATGATTTTTTTTAATTTTATCAAAATTACTAGTCCACATGGTTTACCTACAGAGTTTTCCAAACCGTGCAAAAACTGTGCGAATGCTACTATCTGAAACATCCCCCTCGCATGGTTACCAGGTCTGTTCTGCACGACTAGAAATAACCATGCACAAACCATGCAACATGCCCAAAAAACCCCCTTTTCCCCTTTTTCATGTCCTGAATTCACCAGAACACTCCTTGAGCCTTATCGAGGTCATGGGAAACACTTATTAAATTCAAAAAGATGTACTTAAAACTAAAATGTAAATGAAATCACACCTTAGGGAAATATGAGATCTTACAACACCTCAACAACCACATTCTATACTTATAGTACATTTTGGTCTACAACTTGAACTAACCACATGATAGCCTTGATAATATTTTGATCAAGAGGTGGATTCCCTTAAGGAGCATCCACTGCACCCTACTAGGGAACCCGTGGAAAACATATCAGAGGCATACTAATGAACATCGAAATAGAATAAATGATCATACAATAGGATAATCTTAGTTCAAACTAGAAAAACATAAGAAGAAACTGAGATTAATATCAAGGACTCAAAATAGGAGATATACATCCCAACATCCCATTGTAACTTGGGTCTCATCATGGAAAGAGATGGCCATAAACCCACTACAAACTACCTCTAAAGTCCTAAAAACCCTATATCTAATCTACTAATTTACCAAAACTAAGCACAACCATGATATGATACCCAACTATAATGAACCTGACCTAGATACCCTCACAAACTGATACCCGACATGAACTTTCACATACCTAAAGTGAACTCTTGATCCCCACAGGCTAGCGACTAGCACCCGGGCATCAATAACAACTAGAGGGAATGATTTCTCCCAACCTGAAGTATAAAACATGACATATTATATACACAATAGGAAGAAAAAACTGAAGATTAAAACAAGAAATATATATTATATCAAAAAGGAAACATCAGAAGTGATACAACTCAAAAGTATCTAAACAATATCCAAGGTATAAGTATAAAAATAAAGGAAAACTAAAACTAAAACAATTAATACATGGGATAGCATGGGAAAAATCCCACCATCTCACCACCAAATACCCAGACACAGCTAGTAGAAACCTCAACAAATCAATATGGTTCCTTTAATTTCCCTACATCAAAATACATAACATGGTCTACACACCACTAAATCGGTTCATAGGGTGTGATCTAAACAGGATCAGTAGGATCCCACCCATGTGTTCCATTTCATGTATCTTTAAAACAATCATAACATGCTCAACTTTAAATAAGAAAGGTGTGATAATTAATTAAATAGTTTTTATATCAAAAGCATGGTAAAATATTCCCCCCTTTTCAAAAATTCTAAATAATCCGGGTAAAAAAGTTTTAAAGCATATCATATATATCAAAGCAGCCAAACCAAAGAATGTATCACATATCATATCAAATCCAAAGTAGTACAAACCAAACCATAGGTAAATCATGCCAAGGATTATAAAAATTCAGGATAGCTATAACACTTATACCCAAACACAGACAATCACATCCATCAAGTATCTAGATATATGCATCAAATTTAAAGAGAAGAGTAACACCCCAATAAGTGAAACTACTAATAGTTCTAACAATTTCCTAGAACAATGGGCCTAGGGAGTAGAGGAATGTCCCTCGAGTGAACCTATAACAACCCTATTCTTTATTACACACTAAATCATGATTTATTACATAAACTTCACTTATTACAACAGGGAAGATTGATAATTCTAGTGTCTTTGGGGCTTAGGATCATTACATAACAACTTAACCCATGAAATAAAACATCTTTATTGAAAACTTCCTTTACATGACCACTAAATTCCCTCGTACTTAGCATTGCATGAGATAACCTAAGTACATGCGTAAGAAAAGGGTGAGCTATAAAGCCTAGTAAGGGAATAAACATGGAATAACATGAGGGATAAAATACATGTTAGAAAATATGAATATCAATGGAGCACAAGAGAAACATGGACATAAAGGCATGATAAAACATGATAATCATAACATGGAAATGTGGCAACAACACTTAACATGGAATTAGCATGAGCCAAGGCTCATTGCACATGGAGCATGAGTAAACCCTCATTGCACATGAAGCATGAGTAAACCCTCATTGTACTTGAATTATAAAGAGTAAAAACTCATTGCACATGACATATCGTGATACTATACTTTACCCAATTCATTGGAGCGCTATCAGGGCACACCCTTTCTTAAACATTTCATTTCATGAATAAGTGTGCCACATGGATCATACAACATGGAATCAATCATCATTATTTATTCCATGATAGAGGGATTTGGAATACATATATTAAGCTTTATAATCAATAAGTAAATGTGCATAAAGGTGAATACCCTTGATAGATAAATGGGCATGGTATTCACTACATAATGACATTGGCTTGGAAAATCATAGTGCAATTTCGGCAGCATAACAACGTGAAATAAGAACTCATAAAAAATGGTTGATGAGAGAGAAAGGGGTGTATCATTATATTTACATGAAATGGAAAATAAGGGGGTCAAATATATACATTTCCAAACAAACATAATATAATTTAGATACATAATACAAAAGAATTACTTGGATGTAAAAGAGGAGAGAAAAATACCTCATAGAATTTCGGCATGGTAACAGGTGTACATGGGACACATTAATGAGAGAGAAAGGGGTATACCATTATCTAAACATAAATAGGGAAGTATGTAGGAGGTGATAAATAATACCCCAATATTTTTAATTGAGAAAAATGTAATAAAAACTTAAAGAAAATTTGAAAAAAATGAGAAAGGAAGAAATCCCTTACTTGGAAGTGTGATCCCAAAGGCTTGGGAGAGGCTTGAGAGAGGATTCTTGGAAGCTTGGGGAACCCTGTGAGGATTATAGAGAGAGGAGGGAAGAGGTTTGAATAACTCCAAAGGCTTTTAGTGAAGAGGAAGTGGGAGCTTGGGTGGGTTTATATAGGAAAGGAGAGGGAATTCTTTATTATTTAGGTTTAGGACACCACACATTAAACTAATCAAAACCACAAACCATACCATGGTTTTTGCCCATGGTTTTTTCCAAAGGGGAGTGGAAAACAAAATTTTATGAGACCAATGGCCGAAATTCTTAAAATAATAGGGTTTTTTATGTGGATGTGAGTCACACTCTCAAGGAAAACAATTTAAAAAGACAAAATGTTTTATAAGCCTTGAAGGGTCCACTAAAGCTTTGTAAAATAAATCAAACAAACCCAAAATCACATTATTTTAATGTTAAAACATATATTGGACGAAAATAATGTTTACATTATTTTATTACATCACTAATGGATCATTATGATGTCATAGAACACATTATATATTTAAAATGTATTTAATTTTAACCCAAAAATTCGACTGTCTCAGAAAATTATGAAAAATTCACCATTGGATAATTTCGACATCCTGATTCCAAAAATAATATTCATTTTTTCTAAATAATTTTATAAATATGTTAATTTTAATTAAAACTGACATTTACTGAAAATTCATGGGTTTTGACAAAAACAACTTACAAACCTTAATAAAAATTACAATTGCATTCATAAAATTATATGATAATTTATATTTAATAAAAATTAATTTAATAATAATAATAATAATATTTTATTAAAATATTATTTAATTCAAAAATCCATTAATTTGTAAAAGTATATTTCTTAGTTGAATATTATCTAAAAATACTATTTTTTCTTTAAAAACTATTTACAAAGTAACAATAATAAAATGAATGCACATTATTTATAAAAAAATAATGTACATAGTCATAGTGCTAGGGTCTTGTTACATAACCCCTTATAACACCCACATAAGACCGAAGGGTAAGGTGTGCGATGGTGACAAACTCTTGGGGTGGCTCAGATAACATCGCTCGGGTGGTAATCTCTATTAACTTCCACTTCTCCCATAGTCGGTTCCGCTCAAGCTTAACGTGTTCAAGCTCGGCTTGGGCTTGGTCAAGAGTGAAGCCCAATGAAGCCACCACCTTTCCAAGCTCTGACAAATGGGCTTCGTATGGGGAAACTCTACTAGATGAGGCCATCGCTTCCTTTTTCTGAGTAAATTGGATTTGTTAAAGTCCTATATTAATACTAATCATGTGATGACTATTCAACGACTATATTAGCAACGATCACAATTCATAAGGGTATTTTAAAATCCAGAAACATAAAACCAATGAAGTTTAAATTTTATATAACCATAATAATACATTTAATTAGATCAAGAGGAATTTCCATTAATGAAAGTTTGGGTCATTATAGAACCACCCAATAGTATCAACAGACTAGGCCTATTACCACTCCTTCCACCTAAGTACCTGAGGCTTCCCATGTGATACATTTTCTAGACCAACTCATTAAAACCATGCTTTGAAAACCATTTCATAAATCCATTTCACAAGTCTTTGAAAATACCTTTTCTTTTACCAAAACAAGTGGAAAACCACCTTTTCTCAAAAACCAATTTCCACACACACAAATCAATAATGAAAATTCCTTTATAAAACAATTTATAAAACCATAACAGTATAGTTTATCCAAAATAGGATAGATACAGAACCACCTACCTAAAACTAAGGTTACACATGATCATAACAACATCCACTAATAAAGAAGAATGAAAAGACAACAACAGATGCCCTAGAATCAATCCTTACATATTAGGAACAATTCTACAAGTAAAACAATCGACAGAGAAGATAAAATGACACACACCTCAAGGAACTAACACACCACACCACAACCAACATAAACATCAACCCCCAGAGGAATATTACACAAAATATCTTGAAAGGATCAAGATAATAATCACCATAACACTAACGGATTTGAAAATGTAGTGAAACGATGATATTGCGACAAAAAACAATAAAGAATCAGAAAGATCACTTACCTAAAGAAATACACCACAACAATAATGAAGATAAAACACTAAAATAAATGACCCAAAAGGAGAATAGATCCTCAAATTTCACTAAGAGAGCTCTTAGGTTTTAAGAGAGGATCTTGAACACCGAATGAAAAATAAAGTATATGTGTAGTGTGGTTAAAATTGATGGACATAAAAACTACATGATGTGAAACCCCTTTCACAACTTGAATTTTAATTTTTATAAGACACATTGAAAAACACGCACCTCAGTTAAAAAAATACCAATTTAACTTTTCACAATGCAAGCCAGTTTAACGATGTGTAACCTTTCCACACTCTAAATCAGTTCATGACATATTCCTGAAAATAGATTCACATCATGTAACTTGTTCATGATGTGAAATTGTTTAATAGGAAAATTCTAAATAAACACTTAGAAAAAAACCACCAAGTCAGCCTGAACCCCAAAGGACGTCCTCTTAATCCATTTCACACTTATACCCGAACTCCATTAATTCAAAAAAAACATAAATCCTTGAACATTAGTTCATTTTCCCCAAAAAAGTCTCTCTATCCTTGAAAATCCCACAACTCACCCAAAAAAATGGAGAATAAGACATGAGATAAAAAATATCTAAAAAAGGTAAAAATATGTTATATGTAGGGATATGATAAAGGGAATAAAGGAATACTCAAAGAAAATACTATTTTGATTTATGTTTCCAAATTTAATGTAACATTCAACAATGTGTCTATTTTTTCAAGACTAATAAACCATTCAGTCCTTTGGGAAATGATTTTTTGTATCTAGTGATATTGTGATAATGTAACTACTAACTCCAGGATACTAGAGTTGGTGTCTTTAATGTTGGTATCAGATTAACACTATTAGAAACCTTGGGAACTAGATTTAGGAAAACATAGATTAGGTAACATAACCCTATGATATACTTTGAGAATATTCCCAAAGAAACCAAGATTATGATTTTGAGATTAGTTATATATAAATTTTCAATTTATGTTAAGTGTTTCACTACTTTCAAAATTTTACATTATGATTCATTATATAATCTAGTGTATTCCATTATTTAGAAATGGCACATAATAGAAGGAATGGAAATAGTTTCAATGCATTTAATCCATGTAGGTATTTTTCTCCTAGGCAAGATAATGAAGTTGGAGCTGTAGCTGAAAAAATTATAACTATA
Source organism: Viscum album (assembly GCA_963277665.1). Taxonomy (NCBI): domain Eukaryota; kingdom Viridiplantae; phylum Streptophyta; class Magnoliopsida; order Santalales; family Viscaceae; genus Viscum; species Viscum album. Next base: position 78,746,541 of record OY728166.1, read on the forward strand.
TTAGGATAGATGACTCAGGTTATGACCAACAAACCTTCCATATATATAAACCTTCTGATCCACAACATGGTGTAACAATGTTATACCATTTAATGTGTTATAAACCTCTATAATTTAATGGAACTAAAAATCTATTGGTAGTTAAACAATGGATAGGTTCCTTAGAGAATATATTTCTCACTTTGGGAAGTAATGAAAGGGAGAGGGTTTTTATGGAAATTTATCATTTCTCAAGGGATGTAGATCAATGGTGGTCATTGATTCAAAATACTAAGGATGATAAGGGAATACTTATCATAGAATGGAAGGATTTCAAGGAACTTTTCTTAGAAAACCATTTTTATCATGAACAACAAGAGGATATAGAGAGATATTTTTTGAATCTAAGACAAAAAGAAAGATGATTTTTTTTAAGTATTAATCCAACTTTAAAAGGTTAGCAAGGAATGCTTTGGACTATGTACATAATATAAATAGAAAGATTGACCATTTATTTTATAGTATTAAAGAAATTATTTAAATAGAACTATTCTATTATAAATTCTCATCACATGAGGATATAGTATTCTGTGATATCAATACAATGAAAGAATACTCCAAGTCTTATGGATTCAAAGGAAAGAAAGATAAGAAGAAGGTTGTTGAGAACTTTGGAAAAGGAAATAAGAAAAAGAAGAATATGGGAAGGGTGGAATTTCTAACTTGAAATAAATGTGGAAATAAACACCATGTAATATGCTTATTGAGAATGAGAGTTTTCTACAATTTTGGAGAGAAAGTACACCAGACTTGTGATTGTAAGGGAAAGAAGGAAGCTTCTAATGTTTAATTCTTCAACTGTATGGAGATGAGACACTAAGAAAATGATTTTCCTAGGAATCAAGGGAAATTTCCCCAAAAAAATCCAAGGGAATAATCCCAAGATTGTGTGATCATAATAGATTAGGTTGAAGTTACTAATGATGTGGAGACGGGTAATTTAATCTTATCCTCAAATTTAGGCATTTTTTTATTTTGGATCACCATATTATTTTATATATTGCAAGTTTTCCAATAAAATTATATATTTACCTTTAACATTAATAAGGGTGTTATGAGTCAATACTTCTAGTGAAAGTATCACCACAAAAAAGATGTGTTAGTTAGTTCCCATTATGGCACATAAATGTTCCCTATTTAGTGATTTTATTATTATACCAATGGTGGATTTTTGATATAATCCTTTTTATTGATTGAATTTCAAAATATAATGAAAAAATTTATTTCAAAGAGAAGTAAATTATGATTCATGATAAATATTCAAAATATCTTATCTTTAGAGGAGATAATTCAATAGATTCATGTTTAGATCCACCCCCAACACCTATTCTAAATGAGATTATTGGGTAAGGAGAGAAGAAAAAATCTATAGATGAAAATGGTAATCTTTAAATTGAGGATGTACCTATAATGTAGTAATACATTGATATATTCCTTGAAGAATTACCTATACCTCCACTAGAGAATGATATTGAGTCTTCCATTAATTTAATCCCTAATATAAGAACCAAATAAAAGACTCCCTATAGAATGGCCACTGTGGAATTGGTTTAATTGAATAAAAAACTAGAGGAGTTGTTTAATAAGGGATTTATAAACCCTAGTGTTTTACCATTGGGAGCCCCAATTCTTTTCATTAATAATTAAGATGGATCTATGATATTGTTCATTGATTATAGGGAAATCAATGATATTACAATAAATAACAAGTATCCTCTACCTCTCATTGATGAATTATTCAATCAACTTCACAAAAATCAATATTTTTAAAATATTTACCTTCATTATGGATATCATTAATTGTGAGTAAATAAATAATATATTCAAAAGAAAACATTTTTAATAAGGTATGGACATTATGAGTTTATAGTATTTACATTTGGAATGACTAATGCACCCTATGTTTTCATGGATATAATGAATAAAGTATTCAAGGAATATCTTGATGATTTTGTTGTGGTATTTATTTATGATATATTGGTGTACTTTAAGAGTTATAAATACCATGATAATCACTTTCAGGTCATTATTGAGACTCTTAGAAGAAAAGTGTTATATAGGAAATTTAGAAAGAGTGAATTATGGCTTCAAAAATTATTTTTTGTCCATATTGTCTCTGAGTATGGAATCTCAGTTTATCCTATGAATAAAAATGTAGTCAAAGAATGGAATACACCAACGAACATAACTGAGGTACATGGTTTCATTGATTTGGTAGGTTACCATTAGTGATTCATTCAAAAAATTTCCTAACTAGCAAACCCATTAACCAAGACTACTCATAAAAGGGTTAAGTTCATATGGAAAAAGTAATGTGAAGAATGTTTCAAAGAATTAAAGTGGAGATTGATGAATGCTATAATTTTGAATCTACCCATAGTAAATGATGGATTTGTTATATATAGTGACACATCTAATAAGGGACTTGGTTGTGTCCATATACAAAATGATAAATTTATTGCCTATGCCTCAAGATATATAATCATGAACACAACTACCCTCAAGATTTTGATTTAGAATCCATAATCATTACTTTGAAGATATGGTGAAATTATCTTTATGGTGAAATATGTGAGATATACATTGACTATAAGAGCCTAAAATGCATCTTTTCATAGAAATATCTCAATATGAGGAAAATAAAATGACACAAGTTACTCAAAGATTATGATCGATTGATAAACTACCACCAAGGGAAGGTAAATATGGTATATAATTCATTGATCATAAAGGATAATGGATTTATAACCAAAATTATACCAAAAGGGGTCCTATGTTCATGGATTTAATAAATATGGATTAATAATTGTAACGAACCAAACTATTATGAATAAAATTTCCTTTTTTGATTTAATTAAATGAATTATAAAAAAACACATGATTTTTTTTATTTATTATATCCAATTGGATTTAAATTACCATTAAGTACCATTACCATTGATAATATAGTCATTGAACAGTGATCACATGACTAGTATAAATATAGGGTTTTAACAAATCCTTTTGAAACAAACAAAGGAAGTAATAACCTCGAATAATAGGATTGTTCCCTATGAATCCCATTTATTGGAGCTCCTAAGGGAGATATCATTTCTGGGTTATTCCCTAGACTAATCTCAAGCTAATATCCAATAACTTAATCATGAGGGAAACCATTTATGGGAGAATTTCAAACTCATTGAGGTCACGACCCAAACCATGTTCACTGAATGACCCTAAAAAAGCCCCACCATCGCCCACCTTACACTTAGAGAATGTTCTAGTGTAATAAAGGTATATTTATCAAGACATTAGCATTATTATTATGTATATTATTTTTTTATATAATAATGACTATATTTTCATTCTATTTATGTTACCATGTAAATGATTTTTAGCACAAAAATAGTATTTTTGGTTAATTAAGGAATTTATTTTGGTGAATTAATGTATTTTTTAAATAAATAATATTTTAATTAAATATTATTATTAAATTAATTTTATTAAATATAAATTATCATATAATTTTTATGAAGTCAAATGTAATTTTTATTAAGGTTTGAAAACTATTTTTGTCAAAAACTGTCAATTTTCAAAAAATGTCAGTTTTTATTTAAAATGTGAAAATTAAAATATTTATAAAATTATTTAGATAAAATAAATATTATTTTTGGAATCAAGATGTCGAAATTATCCAATGGTGAATTTTTTATAATTTTCTGAGATAGTCGAATTTTCGAGTAAGAAATAAATACCAAATAAATATTTAATGTGTTTTATGACATCACAATGACCTAATTGTGATGTAATAAAATACTATAAAAGATATCTTAGACCAAATATGTGTTTTACCATTAAAATAATATAATTTTATTTTTTTTTTGATTTATTTTATAAAGCTTTAGTGAATCCTCTAAGACTTATTAAATGTTTTAAGATTTTAAAGTAATTTCCTCAAGAGTGTGACTCACCTCCACATAAGAAAGGATAATATTTTAATATATTCATCCCTTGTAATTATAAATTAATTTCTTCCAATCCCCTTGGCCAAAAACCATGGGTAAATACCATGTTTTGGTTTGTGGTTTTGAATATTTTAGTGTGTGGTGTCCAAAACCAAAATAATAAAGAATTATCTCTCCTTTCCTATATAAACCCACACAATATACCATTAATATTCAATAAAACCATTTGGAGAACTAAAAACCTATGAACCATACTCCCTATAGTCCTCCTAAGGTTCTCTAAGCTCCCAAGAAGCCCCTCCTGAGCCTTTGGGATCACACTTCCAAGTAAGGGATCTTCCACCATCCTCTTTTATCAAGCATTCCTTTCATGTTATGTATTTTTAATTTCATTTTTCCCTATATTAAGATATGTTATTAAATATCTCCCTTACTATCCATTTTATTTATAAATTATTATATCCCCTTACACTCTCATTTATCCCTCTTATGATCCTTTATGTACACCCGTTACCATTTCGAAATTCCATAAGGGTTTCTTCCTTTCTCAATTTTGTCCAAGTTTCATTATATCGTGACACCCTTTTATTTTCAATTAAAAATTATGGGGTATATTTTATAACCTCCCCCATACTTACCTTTTTATGTTTTAATGATTACATATCCCTTTATCTCTCATTAATCCCTCCCATGTACACCTTTTACCATGCTGAAATTCCGTAAGGGATTTGTCTCTTCTCATTTCCATTAAAGCATTTATTTTATATTATGCATCTAAATTAAATTTAAAATTTTGGTATATTATGTTTCATGATACCATAACTATTATTTTCATGTATAAATTATGAGATACAACTTTCTCTCTCATCAACCCATTTTATGAATTTCTATTTGATGTCGTTATGCTGCTGAAATTGCACTATGATTTTCCATGCCAAAATCATTGTGTAGTGAATACCATACCCATTTCTACAACAAAGGTATTAAAATTATGCGTATGTACTTATTTATTGGGGACTTACATGTATGTATTCCACATTGCTTGTTTTTTCAATAGATTATGATGTTTAATTAATCTATTTTGTATGATCTATGTGGAACACTTAAGCATGAGATTGAAATGTTTATGAAGGGTGTGCCCTGATAACACTCTAATAAATTAGTTAATGTTTATTATCATGATAAAACATGTAAAATTAGGGTTTAATCATGCTAATTCATGTGAAATAAGAGTTTAGTCATGCTATCCATGTGCAATGATCCTCGACTCATACTAATATCATGTTGTATGTTGTTGCCACATTTCCATGTTATGAATATCATGTTATATCATGACTTTATGTTCATGTTTCTCTTATACTCCATTGATAGGCCTATTTTCTAACATGTATTGTGTTCCTCATGTTATCCAATGTTTATTCTCTTACAAGGCTTTATAGATCACCCATTTCTTATGTATGTCCTAAGGTTATCCCATGCAATGCTAAGTACAAAGGAATGTTGTGGTCATGTAAAAGAAGTTTTCAATAAAGATGTTGTATTTAATATTTTAAGTTATTATGTAATGTTCCTAATCCCCAAATACACTATACCTATCGATCTTATGAGTTTTATTAAGTGAAATTTTATGTAATAAATCTTTTTTAAATATGACATAAAGAGATGGGTTGTTATACTTGGTATCAAAGGAGAGGTTTAGTTATTTTTAAGATTAGGATTATAAAACCATAGAGAAAGACTTAGGGATAAGAATAAGTATAAGAAAAACATACCTAAATTTTAGTGAGTATAGAGTAAGTGGTTTACCAAGAAATTACATCCTTATCTAGATATGAACAAGTAGAGGTGGATCTAGCACATATGTATCTAGGGGTAAAACCCCAAAAACACTGCTTTGAGCTAGACTCGAATGTGAACTGGTGCACGAAAATAGGCCTTACTGCACTCTTGGTTTGACAATCCTGGAGTAAATGATTTGGTAAATTCATTATCTTAGTATGAACCATTATTATGGGTGAAAAAAAATACCATAAGAATATATGTTAGGAAGTAGATCATGGATAACTTAGATTGAAACCTAGAAATTCATAAGTTAAGGTGATAAATGTAATTTATAAGTTATCAATTTAATGTCATTGGATTTCCCTTTATGTGTTAAATGTTTAAGATACTCACCCCTAATTTACCTATTCTATCCAATGGCCAGTAATATGAGGAATCAGGCTAACAACCGATGTGAAGATCAATGTGATGACTGCTATAATAATATGCCCAATAAAATGGGCTTGAGGATCATAAAATTTTTCACGATAATTTCTTAGTTAACTCAAATTTTGAATAGAAAAATGGGTCAATAGGAATGTCCAACCCCCCTAAGATAGAACAAGTTGTAATTGAGAGCTTTATGAGACAAATACCTCCTACTTTCAATGGATCATATGATCCCTCAATTGCCGAACAGTGGATCAAATCCATTAAGAATATCTTCTCCATCCTTCAATGCTCCAAAAAAGAGAAGGTTCTTCTAGATGCTTATCATATGGAGGGTGGAGCTAATCAATGGTGGACATTCATAAAAAAAATACAAATCATGGGGAAGAGATCGAGGTGATGGAATGGAAGGATTTCTAGAAAATATTTTTTGATACATATTTTCCTCGTACCATCCAAATTAAGATAAAAAGGGAGTTCATTTCCCTCAAGAAAAAAGATGACAAATCTATTGAGGCGTATAAGGAAAACTTCATTAGACTTGCACGACATGCCTCTGGTTTTGTCGTTTCCCCCGAATTCAAGGTTGACTGCTTCTTTGGTGGGCTAAAACCTACACTACATAAAGCTCTGGAGATCCGTTACTTTGATAGATATGAAGAAATTGTCTGATGTGCCCTCAAATATAAAATGGAGGTCAGTAAATCTTAGGGGTATTATGGGAATAAGAAGCGGAAAGTGGAATTTAATCATGGTGGTCTAATAGATAAATATAATGGTGTTAAGAAATTCCAGAACCCCGCTTTCCAAAGGTGTGGAAAGAACCACCCTAGAAATTTCATTAAGGGGATGAGGAAATGATTTAGGTGCGGGAAGGAAGGGAACCTAGCCAGCGATTGGTGGCAAGAAAGACATGCTATTGCGACAGAGGAAAGGAACGCTCCATTCGATCCTCAATGCACTATTCATTGCTACAACTTCAAGGAACCAGGGAATTTTGTAAACCAGATCCCTAAGACAATAGTTTTTAAAGGAAACCAACAACCTTCGAGGAAGAAAGGGTGAGATTTTTCCATTACCACAACTGAAGTGAATCCCGAAAATGACATGGTGATAGATACTCTAGTTATTCTTTCAAGAATAGAAAATTTATTTTTTGATTCTAGTTCTACGTATTCTTTTATATCCTGAAATTTTAGCATAATAATCCAAAAATGACCACAAATCATGGAAGTAGAGATGTAAAGACCTAGAAATTCCATGTATTTCTTTTTTAATTATTTGGGGTTATTGAAAGTCTGTGAGAATTGATGGTGCATGATTTCGAGGACCTGTGTGCCTAGAATTGAATTTTGAACTTTTTTAAGGTACGTTCAGTAAATGTAGGGGCAACGTTTTATAACTTTTGAACCAGTGCTCGGAATTAAAATACTAGAGCACCGCTGAATCCAAAGCACTGAGATTCGCTTAAGGGAAGCTTCACTTCGACCGTAGTAGGTCAGGAGAAAAAGATATATTTTGTACTTTACAAAAAAATAAAATAAAATAACTTAATAAATGTAATGTACCGGATTTTTTCACGTATTATTTTAATATTATATGAGAATTATTTCGAGACCAGGCTCTGAGACGGCATGCAGTTTCGAGGCTTGGTGATCCTGGAACAAATGTTTGAATTTAATTTAATAATTAAATTACGCACGCATGCGGTTTTCCAGAAAAAATGGAATAACCCCTGAATGGGTGCTCGGATAAAAAATCTGAGGGTATCACTGCATTCATAACAACGATTTTACCTTAGGCGAGGCCTAACATCGGTTGGCGCAGGTCGGTGGTGAAATCCAGTTTTTGGACGTAATCATAATAAAATATTTTATTAAAATATTTTATTAAATCCTTGTTGCACCAGAATATTTTTTATTTTAAATAGATATTTCACAAGGGGGTCAGGGTTACTTTTCTCATAATCCTGAATCTCCCTAGAGAGCTCTGGAGAAAACCTCCCAACGCGACGACAGTGTTCTTGATGAGCTTCGCCGACGACGACGATGCGGTGACCGGATCTTCACCAGCAAATGCCGCGAATCTAGGTAGGTTGTTTTTTTGATTTCCTTCCCCATTTTTGATTTCCACGACGAACACGGAATAATCCATGAATATATTAGCCCGCGGATCGATCGTTCTTGTTAGAAATATTTTTGCGGGGATTTTGGGGATTTTGATTCTTGAGTTATTTTGGTTCATTAATCTTCTAACGGTGATGAACAAAGATCAACACAAACATCGATCGAGGTTCATCCCTCTCGATTTTTGGTTTCTTTATTCCCAGATTTCTCACGTTATTCATGTGCGTTCTATGCGTTCTTCATGGGGATATGAACGACGGATCATTGCGCATCCATTGCGTGACGCAACGATCCCAAATTGAAGATCTAGCGTCGGTACAACCCTACGGAGGTGCGGCTGTGGTGGCGACGGACGGATCGAAGCAGATCAGAAGATATAGTTCTTCAAACCATTCCCGCAAGGATGGCTGGAATCAGATTTTGGAGTCGATTGAAGGCCTGAAACCCACGGATTCGGAATCACGACGACGAAGCGACCCATGATCTTGAGTTTCTCGGCAAACGGACCATAGAAACACGATCCGGAGAATCGGTCGAGGTGCGAGGATGATGACGACGCTTCTGGAAATTTCTTGACTACACGGCGTGTAGTATGGGCTACACGGTGTGTGTTCGTCGGCGGGATTACCTGGCATGTATTCCGGGAGTACACAGACACAGGAAGGGTACACAGACAAGGACATGCCGTGTATACCCCTCCTCATCTAGATCCATCCGGATACACAGGATACCCCATGTACTGGAACACGGGAAGGCGAAACGGGCAGAGACCGTGTATGGGCACATGGCCAGCGTACACGGAGAGAGCCCTAGGTGCTCGGACACGGCATTTGATTCTTCTACACGTTGTGTAGTTACTTTCGATCCGACAAGCCGAATGACACGGGCAGTACCCGGAGTCAGGAACACGGCATGTACTTTTTCTACACGCCGTGTAGTTGAGTTTTACACAGCTTGAACGGATGACACGGGCCATTTACACGGGCAGTACCTGGGGTCAAGGAACATGGCGTGTAACCATAATACACGCCATGTAACAATTTTCTTCATGGCTTGAGCCACTTGTCTTCTGTGACTTGGACTAGTTTTTTTAGGGTTCGTACCCTTGGTCATTTCCCTAAAGGTTCTGGTATCATTTCCTTTATATAGGAGTATGATCCCTTCAATGGGACTTTTTGAATAGAGTTGTTGGAATCCCTTCTGTGAGACTTAGAGTCAGATCCTCTATTCATTCCTGGAACCCTAGGTAGAGTTCTTGGTATCGACGTGACCAACATTACCCGGGCACCGATCCTCTACTTAGTGGATTAGATCAGACTGATTTGTTGGAATCACCCCATGACTTGGCCATGATCCTCATATGAGCATCATGTTCACAAAGTGCTTGTGGAGTGTGTTCTCCCGGAACGAGTACTTAGCGTCTTACTCTTCAGACCTAGGAGTGTGTTCTCCCGGTTACGTGCTTAGTGGAATCTTCGAGCTGGATATTAGTGGTGGTATTCGCGATAGTCGATCATGCATGAGTATATCTGGATATTATTGTTATAAGTTCGGTAGAGATATATTGTGTAGACCTTACTGTATCTTTCCTTTGTGGTATTTTTCCCTTGTTTTATTTCCTTGTGGTTTCAGGGTGTCCTACTGGGTATTATTATACTCACCCCTGCACGGGCCATGATCGCACGTGTCGTGTATTGTGCAGACGAGCAAGACTTTGACAGAATTCTAGGCAGACCAAGACCAGATGGTACTCAGTGAGATCAGACAGGCCGAGGTGTGTTCCTACGGCTACAGACTGTAGTCCTGACGCCTTTCTTTACATGTTGGACTTTGTTACGGACTCTCTTTTGGTGGTCTTGTACTTTTGGACCAAGGTTTTACTTTCTTGTAATTTACTTTCCTATCGTACTCTATTGGTTGGGTTTTAGCATATGCATGCATCTTTTCCTTTTAGTAGTTTTTACTTTTCATCTTTGGGGGCTTGGAGATGTGTGTGCATGTGTACAGGTTTATAGGCAATGCCTCCCATGTTAGTAGCATGCCTACTCGGTGCTAGTCACCAGCCCCTGGCCTATTGGAGGTGGGCTTGGGGAGTTGCGGCTTGGGCCCCACTGGGACGGGTCATTACAGAGTGGTATCAGAGGTGGTCGGTTCTACCTTAGGACCGAGAGTCTTTGAGTTGGTTTGGGGAAACAATGTTAAGTGTTTCGAGTTCGACTTTCAGGTCAAGGACCCCAGTGTTGGTGTGGGTGGCCGATGTATCCATACACCAGGAATCTGATAACTTTCTTTTTGACTCGGAGCATGAGAACACTAGTTTCAAGGTGGAAAATAATGGTACTTACATCATATAGGAATGGGTTGTGGTTTCTATGTCCTTCTTGAGTCATCTCTCCAGATATACTCACCGAATGAGATACATCTTGTTTCTTTACAGGATGCCTCCGCGATGCGCACCCGCTAGGATCCAGCAGCTCAATCATGAGGATGACCCCTTCAGTGATGAAGCTTCGATTCAGGGACCAGATCCCGTAGTTTTACCATCGGGTGGTGTGCTAGTTATCCCGCCACCTGTGGAGCAGAGTTTAGTTCCTGTTGTACCAGTGGAGGAGGAGTGCAGGTTGAGCACACTCCACGAGTTTTAGAGATAGATACCCCTCAGGTTTCGAGGCGATCCTGACCCTCAGGCAGTAGAGGACTGGCTTGAGGCAGTGGCTAGAGTCTTCCATTTGGTCAGGACACCAGCAGACCAGATGGTGATCCTGGCAATGAGCCTTCTATAGGGCTCGGTAGGACGATGGTGGATTTTGGTTATCCATACTCACGATGAGGCAACTATTGCATGGTCGGAGTTTGAGATTCTCTTCATAGAGGAGTTTTCATCAGTTACCCTGAGAGCAGTACGTATACAGGAGCTTCTTCAGCTCCAGTAGGGAACCATGACGGTGCCTGACTATTCATCGAGGTTTACCGACCTCTCACGGTACTCGATGGATATGGTAAGAGATCAATACTTCAGAGCTCAGACTTTTGAGTGAGTCTTGAACAGAGATATTCAAGCTAGCATCATCCCTATGATAATTCCTACTTATGCTGGGGTACTTGAGCGGGCTTTGGTGGTTGAGTGATTCTTGGCAGAGCAGAGACAGCCAGTAGTTGTTAGTAGTGGGTGAGCTTGAGCAGAGACCTCGTCAACAGGGAGCCGACGCCAGGGACCCAGGAGTGGGATATGTTTTCAGAGGAGATCCCAGGACAGGGGATTTGCCGTACAGGGTTCGCATGGCGCATCTAGCCAGCCTCGAGAGAGGCGATGCTACTCATGTGATGGCATGGGACATCTCGCTCGAGATTTTCCGACCCACCATACCACTGACATGGGAGAAGTGGATGGACCACCGAGGTAGAGGCAACGTGTGGAGCAGAAAGATTTGCGGGGCGGCGGACGTGGTAGAGGAGCTGGGAGAGCAGCTGGAGGTGGTCGACATTTTGATCTTTTACCACCACCACCCCTAGGAGGTCCACCCTAGGCTCAGGGAGATGGTGGACAGAGGCAGGGACAGCTACAGGCGGCAGAGGCTTATGAACCAGGTACTCCCGGAATGATTAGAGGTACAATATGTGTCTTTTCTACTCTGACTGTCGTACTGATAGACACAAGTGCTAGTCATTCTTTTATAGATGCTTAACTTGTTCGAGACCTTGAGATTCCAGTTGATCCGTTGACTCGACCCTTACGCTTAGAAACACCGACTGAAGAAGATTCAGAGATCACACACCTCTGTAGACAGTGTGACCTGACCATTGGAGGTAAGAGTTTCAGTTGGAACCTCTTGGTGGTAGCGTCGAGGCCTTACGATGTCATTCTTGGTATGGATTGTCTATCCACAGTTCATGCCCAGATCGACTGTTTTAGGAAAAGGGTGCGGTGTGTCCACAGTGATGGAATGAGGTTCTCTTTTGTCGGTGAAAGAGAGTCCCAAGCAGCACAGGATTGACTCATGCATAGGAAGGTGCAACCGATTTCACATCAGTTGGCTAGCCTATCCCTTGGTGTAGCAGACATTATGAGTTTCCAGTTTCCAGCAGTAGTGGCTGAGTACGAGGGCGTCTTTCTGGAGGATGTCCCCGGACTACCTCCCTGTTGGGAGATAGATTTCTACAATGAGTTGCAACCCAGGACGACGCTGATATCAGTATCAGCATATCGGATGGCTCCTGTAGAGCTTCGTGAGCTGAGGTTACCACTGGAAGACTTGCAGAAGAAGGGGTTTGTGAGACCCAGCGTTTCACCCTGGGCGGCCCTAGTGCTATTTGCCAAGAAGGCAGATGGGATCTTGAGGCTATGTGTGGATTACCGGCGCTTGAATCAGGTGACAGTGAAGAACCGGTATCCACTACTGAGGGTCGATGACCTCTTTGACCAGTTGAGAGGGGCACGTTGGTTCTCGAAGGTTGATCTATGATCGGGCTATCATCAGTTGCGAGTACGGGATGAGGATGTACCGAAGACGGATTTTAGATGTCGCTACGGTCACTATGAGTACTTGGTGATGCCCTTCGGCGTGAAGAACGCCCCAATAGTGTTCATGGGACTTATGAACCAGATATTTCAGCCCTATCTAGATCGGTTTGCAGTGGTCTTCATTGATGATATCCTTGTGTACTCTGCGTCCGAGGAGGAGCACGCGGGACACCTAAGGATGGTTCTGGACACACTCCGAGAGCACCAGTTGTATGGGAAACTATCGAAGTGCCAGTTCTGGATATAGGAGGTCCACTTTCTAGGACACGTTATCTTGGCAGATGGTGTAGCAGTAGACCCAGCCAAGGTGGAGGAAGTGCTAGCATGGGAGCCACCCCAAAGCATGACGGAGGTGCGGAGTTTCCTTGGGTTGGCAGGCTACTATCGACGATTCATTCTTGATTTCTCCAGGATTTCAGCTCCCATGATAGCTTTGACCCGAAAGGGGTATCCTTTCGTGTGGACCGAGAGATGCCAGTAGGATTTCCAGTAGTTGAGACAGAGTTTGACGAGCGCCCCGATCTTGAGATTACCGGAGGAGGGTGTCGAGTATGTAGTGTTCTATGACGCATCAGGAACCGGGCTTGGTTGTGTCCTGATACAGAGGAAAGCAATGATTGCCTATGACTCATGTTAGTTGGGGCCACACGAGAATAACTACACGACCCATGATCTTGAGTTGGCAGTGGTAGTCTTCGCATTGAAGATGTGGAGGCACTACCTGATGGGCGAGTGGTTTACCATCTACTCTGATCACAAGTGTCTTAGATATATCTTTTCTCAGAAGGATCTGAATTTGAGACAAAGACGATGGCTTGAGTTCCTCCCAGATTATGACTTTGAGATCGTTTACACACCTGGGAAGGGGAACATTGTGGCAGACGCTCTCAGCAGGAAATCTAGTTCGCAGTTGCTAGATGAGGCGATGAGGTAGTTTTCCTCCTTACAGATATCCTTCATGGATAGAGATGAGGGAGCTTACCTTCAATCGATGGTTGTTACCCCTCCACTCTTACAGCGAGTCAGGGAAGCACAGCTCGAGGATGCTAGCTGTGAGACTCTACATGCTCAGATATCCACAGGTGATGCTGCTGATGGATATTCAGAAGTTGGGTAGCACGTTGTTATTTTCAGAGGGAGTATTGTAGTACCAGTGACGTTATGAGAGGAGGTTCTGTGGGAGTTCCATACATCTCCTTTGGCGGTACATCCAGGCATGGAAAAGATGTATCAGGACCTCCGACGTCAGTTCTAGTGGCCATGAATGAAGAAGAGTGTGGCCGAGTTTGTTTCCCGGTGCCTTACTTGTCAGCAAGTAAAGGCTGAGCACCAGGTGCCAGCAGGTTTGACTCAGCCCCAGAAGGTGCCAGAGTGGAAGTGGGACGTGATATCCATGGACTTCGTGACAGGTTTACCATGTATTCCCAGGGGACATGATGCCATCTGTGTGATCATTGATCGACTCACCAAGTCGACCCACTTCCTAGCCATACGGGAGCAGAGTTTGGTAGAGAGCTTGGGATGACTCTACGTGCAGGAGATAGTTCGACTTTATGGAGTTCCATCCACGATGGTCTCAGATTGTGATGATCATTTCTCATCTCGGTTGTGGAAGGGATTGCAGGAAGCTTTTGGGACTCATTTACGCTTGAGCATAGCATTTCATCCTCAGACTGATGGTCATACAGAGCGGACCATCCAGGTCCTAGAGGATATGCTTCGAGCTTGCATACTTGACTTCGGTCATAGCTGGGAGGATCACCTACCACTGGTCTAATTTTATTATAATAATAGTTATCATTCCACTATTGGTATGGCACCATTTGAGGCTCTATACGGGTGACCTTGCAGGTCACCACTTTGCTGGACTGAACCAGGAGAGTTAGCACTCATGGGCCCAGAAATGCTGAGAGATACTACAGAAAAGGTGCAGGTCGTCCAGGAGCGGATGAAGAATGTACATAGTTGGAATAAGTCTTATGCTGACAGGAGGCGTAGGCCCTTGGAGTTCGAGGAGGGAGACCATGTGTTCCTTCAGGTCTCACCTCGACGAGGATTGCGGAGATTTGGCCGAGGCGGCAAGCTATCTCCAAGGATCATTGGCCCTTTTCAGATTTTGAGTATAGTTTGCAAGGTTGCATACCGCTTGGCTCTACCTCCTTAGATAGACCGGGTACACAACGTCTTCCACGTGTCGCAACTACGTAGGTACGTGCATGATCCATCGCACGTCATCGACTGGGGCGAGTTGGACATCGATGATAGAGCGACCATTGCTAAGTACCCAGTGGAGATCGAGGATCGGCAGGAGAAGATCCTTTATGGATGAGCTATTCCCTTAGTGTGTGTCTGGTGGCAGCATGGGAATCTCCAGGAGATCATGTGGGAGCGGGAGGCTCAGATTCGCATGCAGTACCCACATCTTTTTAGTAGCAATTGTTTTGGTTTCTCGGGGACGTAAAAGCCCTAAGGCGAGTGTGATGTAATGTCCTGGATTTTTTCATGTATTATTTTAATATTATATGAGAATTATTTCAAGACCAGACTCTGAGATAGCATGCAGTTCTGAGGCCCGGTGAGCCCGGAACAAATGTTTGAATTTAATTTAATAATTAAATTACGCGTACGTGCGGTTTTCCTGAAAAATTGGAATAACCCCTGAACGGGTTCTCGGATCAGAAATCTTAGGGCACCGTTGCGTCCATAACAATGATTTTAACTTAGGAGAGGCCTAACATCGGCCGGCACAGGTCAGTGGTGAAATCCAGTTTTTGGACGTAACCATAATAAAATATTTTATTAAAATATTTTATTAAATCCTTGTTGTAGCAGAATATTTTTTCTTTTAAATAGAGATTTAGTAAGGGGGGTCAGTGTTACTTTTATCATAACCCTGAATCTCCCTGGAGAGCTCTGGAGAAAACCTCCCAACGCGGCGACAGTGTTCTTGACGAGCTTCACTGGCGATGACGACGCGACGACCGAATCTTCTCCAGCAAACGCCGTGAATCCAGGTAGGATGTTTGTCTTTGATTTCCTTCCCCGTTTTTGATTTCCACGACAAACTTGGACTAATCCATGAACATATTAGCCCTCAGATCGATCGTTCTTGCGGGACGGATTTTTGCAGGGATTTTGGGGATTTTTATTCTTGATTTATTTTGGTTCATTAATCTTCTAACGATGATGAACCAAGATCAACACGAACATCGATCAAGGTTTGTCCTTCTTGATTTGTGGTGCCTTTCTTCCCTGATTTGTCACGTTCTTCGTGCGCGTTCTGTGCGTTCTTCATGGGGATATGAACGACGGATCATTGCGCATCCGTTGCGTGACGCAACGATCCCAAATTGAAGATCTGGCGTCAGTACAACCCTACGGAGGTGCGGTTGCGGTGGCGACGGACGGATCGAAGCAGATCAGAAGATATCATTCTTCGAACGATTCCCACATGGATGGACATAATCGGATTTTGGAGCCGATCGAAGGCCTAAAACCAACAGATTCAGCATCACAATGACAAAGCGACCCATGATCTTGAGTTTCGCGGCAAACATACCAGAGAAACGCGATCCAAAGAATCGGACGAGGCGCGAGGAGGAAGACGATGCTTCTGGAAATTTTCCGACTACATGGCGTGCAGTGTGGGCTACACGGCGTGTGTTCGTCGGTGGGGTTACCTAGCATGTACTCCAGGAGTACACAGACACGAGAAGGGTACACTGCCAAGGACACGCCGTGTATACCCCTCCCCTGCCAGACCCAGCCAGATACACGGGATACCCTGGGTACTAGCACATGGGCAGAGACCATGTACGGGCACATGGACATCGTACACGGAGCGATCCCCAGGTGCTCGGACACATCATGTGTTTCTTCTACACGTCATGTAGTTACTTTCTATCCGACAAGCTGAATGACACGTGCCATTTACACGAGCAGTACCCAGAGTCAGGAACACGGCGTGTACTTTTTCTACACACCGTGTAGTTGAGTTTTACAAAACTTGAATGGATGACCTGGGACATTTACACGGGTAGTAATCGGGGTCAAGGAACATGGCGTGTAACCATACTACACGTTGTGTAACAATTTTCTTCATGGCTTGAGCCACTTGTCTTCTGTGACTTGGACTAGTTTTCTTAGGGTTCGTACCCTTGGTCTTTTCCCTGAAGGTTCTGGTATCATTTCCCTTATACAGGAGTATGATCCCTTCAGTGGGACTTTCTGAATAGAGTTGTTGGAATCCCCTCTATGAGACTTAGAGCCGGATCCTATATTCATTCCTGGAACCCTAGGTATAGTTCTTGGTATCGACATGACCAACTTTACCCGGGCTCCGATCCTCTGCTAAGCGGATTAGCTCAGACTGAGTTGTTGGAATCACCCCATGACTTGGCCATGATCCTCATCTGAGCATCATGTTCACAAATTGCTTGTGGAGTGTGTTCTCCCAGAACGATTACTTCATATCTCACTCTTCATACCTAGGAGTGTGTTCTCCCGATTACGTGCTTAGTGGAATCTTTGAGCTGGATCTTAGTGGTGGTATTCGCGATAGTCGATCGTGCATGAGTATATCTGGATATTCTTGTTATATGTTCGGTAGACATATACTGTGTAGAGATGAATGTATCTTTCCTTTGTGTTATTTTTCCATTGTTGTATTTCCTTGTGGTTTCGGGGTGTCCTACTAGGTATTGTTATACTCACCCCTGCACGGGCCTTACCCACACGTGTCGTGTCTTGTGCAGACGAGCGAGCCTTTGACAGGATTCTAGGCAGACCGGGACCGGACGGTACTCAGTGAGATCAGACAGGCCAAGGTGTGTTCCTACGGCTACAGACTGCAGTCCCAGTGCCTTTCTTTACAGGTTGGACTTTGTTACAGACTCTCTTTTGGTGGACTTGTACTTTTGGCCCAGGGTTTTACTTTTTGTACTTTACTTTCCTGTCGTACTCTGTTGGTTGGGTTTTAGCGTATGCATGCATCTTTTCATTTTAGTAGTTTTTTACTTTTCAGCTTTGTGGGCTTGGAGATGTGTGTGCGTGTGTACAGGTTTATAGGCAATGCCTCTCATGTTAGTAGCATGCTTACTCAATGCTAGTCACCAGCCCCTAGCCTATTGGAGGCGGGCTTGGGGAGTTGCGGCTCGGGCCCCACTGGGACGAGTTATGACAATAAAGTTATTTTATTTCTTTTCTGTAACAGTTGAGCGGTGGTGGCGGTACTGATGACTTTTCAAGCCATTTAATGGCTTGACCCTTTAGTTGGCCCTTCAACTTTGTAACCTCAACATTGAAACATTAAATGTGGTTCATAAATGAACTGCACTCTTTTCTATTTAATGGAAGCTTGGGCGTGGGTTTTGGACATAACTGTGAGGAACCTATGACAAAGTACCATGACACCTTCCACCGATGGAGAATGGAGGATTTGACGACGCCCATTGTGGAATAACTCCAGAGTTCGATGGATGAAAAACATTAATGTTCATGAACCTTCTCCTTCATCTGCAATACCCTCAAACATGGAATCACCTCCATCCACAGCGGTCATCAATGATCTTTGAGGTAGGGGGTTTATTTTATTAAAGATTATCTTTGATGAATTGAATAATCTACCACTTGTAAAAATGCTAAAGCAGAGGGAATGGGCCAAAAGAACAAGGCCGAACCCTTCGCCTCTTTGTTTATGTTGTGTTCTTCAGGGGACAAATGTCCAACTCAATGGAAAGTGGAAACTGGGAGGCGCGCAATGATGGAGGCATCCCGAGATATATGTAGGAACGTTTGGAAGGAAGAATAGACCACCAGAGCTCACCCAGTAGCCCATGCAAATTCCACTGGCATGGAACCAGTGACTGGCACCGGCACTCGTCAGCTGTAGAGGAGGGCAGTGCCGCTCGGTGTTGCGGTGGTTAGACAGGCGGCCGATAATGGCCGGCAACGACCGACAACGACTGACCGTAGAGGCGGGAGGTGGTACGCCATCACGTGCCACAATGAGACACACGACATATTGAAGCCACAGTGAAGGTAGGGGATTCGCTCCCTATGGGTCTCATGGGTGACGAGGCAGTACCACTTAGTGCCGCCATTTAAAGATATGAACGGCTCTTTGAGCCGTTCGGGAGGTTAACTGCGTGACCCCCACGCAGGTCACGCCAGCCGGCGGGATGAGCCGGGACGGTACGCGGCCCAGCGGGCCAAGCCCATTGTGACCCAGCCCAACCAAGCCAGCCCAGGTCCGGTCAGACCCGGACTGGGTTGGGTCGGGTCAGTCCGACCAGACCCAGACCCCTCTCAGGCCCGGATAAGCTTAAAATGTCGTATCTTGCGAACCAGACGTCCGTTTGATGAACTGTCTATGGATCTGGGATCCTTGGAGAGAAAAGGTACTTTTGAGATAATTCACAAGAGTTTTGAATAAATTTTAAGTATATCCGTGTTGGATCGACTCTGAATCCAACCGGGCCCTTGGCACTAAAATACCAATAACTTACAAACTGGGTGTCCGGTTGATGCGTCGTCTGTTGTTTTGGAACCCTTATGACATGATGGATCATTGAGTAACTTCTTAGTGGGACTTCATGTCAGTTGAAATATAATCGATGGCTTAAGGAGCGGTTTCTACCAGAAACAAGTGTACAATGAGTGGGAATCCTGGGGCTGGTTGAGACGTGAAGAATGATGAGCGATCCTGTGTGGATCAGCACCGAGCGATTCTGTGTGCATAAACAACTAGAGATTCTATGTGAATCAGCACTGAGTTATTATGTGTGAATCAACACCTGGAGATTCTGTGTGTAGCAGCACCTCGTGATTCTATGTGAATCATCACCTAGCGATTATGTTTGAATCAACACTTAGCGATTCTGTGTAAATTAGCACCTAGCGATCTTATGTAGATCAGAACCTATCGATACTATGTGGGTCTTGCAGGGATTAGTACCTATTGATCCTGTGTGGTTCAGAAGTAGTTCTTGTTGAAAGAATAAGATGATCTAGCTTTACAACTAATCATCTGTACTACTGTACTCAATTATACCTCGTTTGAGCTGTTTGTTTTTCTTTGTGCTTCGTGATTGAGATCATGGTTGTGGTTTTCCATTGTGGAATTCTGAGAGACCTTCGGGGGTATCTGGTTCTCTACTAGGTATTGTTATACTCACCCCTGCATGGGATTTTCCCACACCTTATTGTGTCTTGTACAGATGACGGGTAGCCTTGACTGAGACTCAGGGAGCTAGGACCTGACAGTGTACGGCAGTGACAGTTGAAGTGGACAGCTATGGAGACGAGTTGTACCTACCCTTCAGGTAGGATCCCTGGTGGATAATCTCATAAGATTTTTTTCTATTTTCAGTTGTAGATGTATATTTTTAGTTGGGCTTGTATTCCGACCCCTTACTTTCAGTACACACTTTTACTACAACAGTTTTACTTCATGGTTACATCTTGTTGCATTCTAGTCTGTGTGTTTGTACAGGTTTAAAGGAAATGACTTCCCATTTTTGGGATACGCCTTTCAGGTGCTAGTCTCCTACCCCTGTCCTATGGAAGGAGGGCTTGGGGCAGTCACATCATGGGCCCCAGGGGACGGGTCATGACAAGAGATGTTGGTGAAAATAGAAAAGCGGGAAATTATTGCATTCTATGTATATAACTCCTCCCCTATCACAATTTGTGTATTAAAATTTTTGGAGAACCTTATCATACTTACCTTTATAGAATTTAATGAAATTATATTCATGGATTGGATTTCCCTATATAGATCCAACATAAATTGTCACGAGAGGCAAATCACTCTTCATATGGCGAATCAACCACTTATTATATTCAAGTGCAAGGAGGAGGATGAATCTTCTTAAACACCATTATCTCAAGCATGGATATTATTTCCTTATGATCATACGTATATTTCTCAGATTATTGAGTCTATGGAAAGAACCATCCTCAAATACATGCCTATTGTGAGGGAATTCACTGATGTGTTTCCCAAATAATTACCCAGTCTTCCACCTAGTAGATATGTTAAGTATTTATCAACCTTATACCTGGGGCATTTCCAATATCTAAGAGTCCATATAGAATGTTTGTTGTGGAACTTGAGGATCTGAAGAAACAACTATAGTAGAATCTGGATAAAGGCTTTATACACCCAAGTGCTTCACCTTAGGGTGTACTTGTCCTCTTCGCCAAGAAGAAGGATGGGTCAATGCGCCTTTGCATTGATTATTGTGATCTCAATAAAATCACGATAAATAACAAGTATCATTTGTAAAAAATTTATGAATTGTTCGATTAGATACGTGGAGTACAATACTTCTCCAAGGGAATCTATGATTGGGATATTACCAAGGGTGAATAAGGAGGATATCCCCAAGACTGATTTTCGTACAAGGTATGGGCATTATGAGTTCATAGTGATTCTATTCATACACACTAATGCTCTATAAATCTTTATGGACTTGATGAATAGAGTCTTTAGATATTACCTTGAAAATTTTGTGGTAGTCTTTATTGATGATATTATAATATACTCCAAAACCAAGTAGGATCATGTGGAACATCTGAGCATTGTGCTTAAGACCTTGAGAAAGTATAAGCTCTATGAAAAATACATCAAGTATGAGTTATGGTTTAAGTAAGTCTCATTCTTGGGTTATATCATCACAAGTAATGGGATATCTTTATATCCTTCCAAGAAAAAATAAATTGATGGATTGATGAGGCCAACATATATAACAGATATCCATAGCTTCATTGGGTTAGTTGGATATTACTACTGATTTGTGAGAAATTTCTCATGATTATTAAACCCTCTTACTAAGATAAATCGAAAGGGAGTCAAATTTTCTTGGAATTATGAATTTTAAGAATACTTCATAGAGTTGAAGAATTGTCTTATCACTTCCCTTATGCTCACACTACCCACAAGTGGGGATCTTTTCGCAATCTTTATCAATGCTTATAAAAAGGGCCTAGGATGTGTGTTGATGAAAAATGAAAAAGTCACTACCTATGCCTCAAGGCAGTTGAAAATTCACGAGAAAAACTATCCCACGCCCAATCTGGTGTTGGAAGTAGTGATATTTGCGTTAAAAATATGGCAACATTATATCTTTGGAGATAAGTGTGAAATATATACGGATCAAAAAAGTCTAAAATATATATTCACATAGAAAGAGCTGAACATGAACCAATGAAGATGGTTAGATCTCATCAAGGATTACGACTTCTCAATACATTACCACCCTGAGAAAGCAAACAATGTGACAAATTCTCTAAGTAGAAAGGACCCAACAATTATATCATTGGTGAGAATTGAAAAAGATCCAATCTTCTTAGATTTTATGAAGATATACATGGGGATCATAAATAAGGTAACATCATCAATCCATTCACAAATTATTTCTCAACTGTCACTTTTGTAAAGGTTAAGTGATGATAAAAAAGATGATGTGGGAATTCATAAGAAAGTGGAAACTATAAGAAAAGGGAAATCCTCAGTGTTCAATGTTAATGAATAAGGAATTGTGAGATTTGTTTCAAGACTATGTGTTCCATAAAATACTGATTTAAGGAAATAACTTTTAGATGATGCACATAGTTTGAATTTCTCCATTCACCCAGGAAACAAAAAGATGCATTAAGATCTCTGAAATAATTATTGGTGGGATAACATGAAGAAGGAGATCACTGAGTATACATCAAAGTGTCTGGTATGTCAGAAAGTGAAGATTGAAAGGAAAAATTCTAAGGGGATGATGCAACCACTACCCATACCAATGTGGAAATGGGAAAACATCACCATGTACTTTGTCACCAAACCTCCAAATACATTCAATGGAAACAATGATATCTAAGTTGTTGTGGATTTCTTTACAAAGAAAACACACTTCATTAAAATTCTAGAGGATTTATAAATGGATCAACGAACACAAATATACCTAAGTGAAGTGGTAAGGTTGAATGGTGTTCCACTATAGATTGTATCCAATCAAGATCCAAGATTCACCTCCAACACACTCTGAATACTGAGTTGAACCTCAATATAGCCTATCACCCTCAAACTGATGTCAAGTCTAAGAAGACTATCCAAACACTTTATTTCATGTTTAGAGCATGTTAAATGGAATTCAAGGGAGTATGGGATCAACATATTCATTTGGGAGTTATCTTATAATAATACTTTCCACTCAAGCATCCAAATGGCCCCTTATGATGCCCTTTATGGGAAGAGGTGAAGAACACCGACATGTTGGGATGAAGTTGGGGAATGAAAACTTATAGGTCAAAAAATGATCGAAGAAATGGTGGAGATAGTTAAGACCATCCAACATCACATCAAAGATGCTCAGATTTAGAAAAATATCTATACTGACAATTTTTAACATGACCTAAAGTTTGATGTTAGATACATGTAATTCCTCCGCGTATCTCCATAGAAGAGAGTTATGAGATTTTGGAAGAAGGGAAAGCTTAGTACAAGGTATATTAGCACTTTTGAGATCCTTGATCACATCAGAGTAGTGGCCTGTCAATTAACACTCCCACCGAATCTGTCTCAAGTAGATGATGTATTGCATGTATTCCTCTTGAATAAGTATATACCAGACCCCTAACATGTACTCAATCCAGAGGTGATACCATTGGAGAATGAACTATCCTATAAAGAGAAGCTGGTGAAGATATTATATTTTAGAGAAACATTTCTACAAAATAAGATGATGCCCCTTGTCAAGGTGTTGTGGTGAAACCACAAGTGTGAAGAAGAAATGTGGGAACTGGAGGAAGTGATGAAGTGGAATTACCCTCATCTATTTTAGTGTGGGAAAAGGAAATTTCATGGGTGAAATTTCTTAAGGGGGAAGGTTGTAACAACCCAAACTGTTATGAATAAAATTCCCCCTTTTGATTTAATTAAATGTCTTATAAAAAACATATGCACATTTTTTATTTATTATATCCAATTGGATTTAAATTTCCATTAAGTATCATTACCATTGAACAATGATCGCATGACTAGTATAAATATAAGGTTTTAACAAATCCTTTTGATACAGACAAAGGAAGTAATGACCTTGACCAGTATGATCATTCCCTATGAAGCCCATTTATCAGAACTCCCGAGTAAGATATAGTTTCTAGGATTTTCCCTCTACCAAGCCCAATCCAAGATCCAACAACTTAAGCATGTGCAAAACTATTTACAGAATAAGTTCAAGCTGATCAAGATCACAACCTAAACCATGTTCACCGAATGACCCCAAGAAATCCCCAACATCACCCAACATCACCCACCATACACTTAGGGGATATTCTGGTGTAATAAAGGGATATGTATCAAGAATCTAGTACTATGATTATGTACATTATTTTTTTTATAGAATAATGAGTATACTTTCATTCTATTCATGTTACCTTGTAAAATATTTTTAGCACACAAATAGTATTTTTGGTTAATTAAGGAATTTATTTTGGTGAATTAATGTATTTTTAAAATAAATAATATTTTAATGAAATATTATTATTAATTTATTATTTTTAAATATAAATGATCATATATTTTTTATGAAGTCAAATGTAATTTTTATTAAGGTTTGAAAACTATTTTTGTCAAAACCCGTCAATTTTCAACAAATGCAAGTTTTTATTTTAAAAGTGAAAATTCAAATTTTTAGAAAATTATTTAGATAAAATAAATATTATTTTTAGAATCAGGAAATAAAAATTATCCAATGGTTATTATTTCATAATTTTCTGAGAGAGTTGAATTTTTAGATAAAAATTAAATACCATATAAATATATAATATGTTTTATGACAACATAATGACCCAATAGTGATTTAATAAAATATTATAAAAGGGATATTAGACCAAATATATGTTTTACCTTTAAAATAATATAATATTAGATTTTTTTGATTTATTTTATAAAGATTTAGTGAATCCTCCAAGACTTATTAAATGTTTTAAGATTTTAAAAGAATTTCCTCGAGAGTGTGACTCATCTCCACATAAAAAAAGGACAATATTTTAATATCTTCGTCCATTTTCCTTATAAAATAATTTTTTCTACTCCACTTGGCTAAAAAATATGGGAAAATACCATTGTTTGGTTTGTGGTTTTGAATATTTTAGTGTGTGGTGTCCAAAACCAAAATAATAAAGAATTCTCACTCCTTTCCTATATAAACCAACCAAATATACCATTACTATCAACTAAAACCATTTGTATCTCTACCAACCTCTACCTAATACTCCCTATAATCCTCCCAAGGTGACCCCAATCTCCCAATAAGCATCTCCCAAGCCTTTGGGATCACACTTCCAAGTAAGGGATCATCTACCCTCCTCTTTTATTAAGCATTCCTTTCATGTTATGTCTTTTTAATTTTGTTTTTTCTTATATTGGGATATTTTATTAAATATCTACCTCACTTTAAATTTTAGGTATAATTGATGATATTCCCTTACACTCTCATTTATCTCTCCTATGATCCTTTATGTACACCCGTTAACATGCTGAAATTCCGTAAGGGATTTCTCTCATCTCATTTCCATTCAAGCATTTATTTTATATTATGCATCTAAATTCCATTTAACATTTTGGGATATTATGTTCCATGATCTCCTTAATGTAATTTTCATCTATAAATTATGATATACCCCTTTACCTCTCATCAACTCATTTTATGAATTTCTATTTGATGTCGTTATGCTGCCAAAATTGCACTATGATTTTCCATGCCAAAATAATCATGTAGTGAATACTATACCCATTTCTCTATCAAGGGTATTCACCTTATGATCATTTACTTATTTATTTGTGACTTACATGTATTTATTACACATTCCTTGTTTGTGAAATAGATTATTATTTTTAATGAATCCATGTTGTATGATCTATGTGGCAGACTTAAGCATGAAATTAAAATGTTTATGAAGGGTGAACCCTAATAGAACTCCAATGCATTGGGTAATATTTAGTATCATGATAATCCATGTGAAATGTGGTTTTACTTATGATAATTCATGTGAAATGGGGGTTTACTCATGTCATTCATTTGCAATGATCCTTTTCTCATGCTAATATCATGTTGTATGTTGTTTCCAGATTTCCATGTTATGAATATCATGTTATATCATGCATTTATGTTCATGTTTCTATTATTATCCATTGATATGCCTATTGTCTAACATGTACTATCTTCCTCATGTTATTACATGTTTATTCCCTTACTTAGACTTATATCTCACCCCCTTCTTATGTATGTAGTCAGATTATCCCATACAATGCTAAGTACGAAGGAATATTGTGGTCATGTAAAAGAAGTTTTAAATAAAGATTTTGTATTTCATGTTTTATGTTATTATGTAATATTTCTAATCCCCAAATACACTATACCTCTTGATATTTTGATTTGTATTAAGTTAAATTTTATTTAATAAATCATGGTTAAATATGAAATAAAGAGTTGGTTATTATAGTAATTATTATGGAAGGTGAAACATCACTCCTTTTTCTAATGATTTCCAAACCACATTTATTGAAAAAGAAAAAAATGTCTCAATCTGATGATGAGAATTTTGAAAAGAGAATTAAGGTCGTAAATGATGGGAAATTGGTATACTTAGTATATGAAGATGGTGTTCTAAAATTTGGAAAGATACTATAAATTCAATCTATACCTGATCTAAAGAGGGAATTGTTAGATGATTCTAATAGATTTAATTTCTCTATACATACTAGAAGCATGAATATGTATAGATATTTGAATGAAAATTTTTGGTGGAATAATATGAAGTGTTAAAATTCTGATTATGTGTCAAGATTTTTATTTTTTCAACAAGTGAAGGCTGAGATATAATATCTTAGAGGATTCATAAAACCTATTCATATTAATATATGGAAATGGGATGACATTACTATGGACGTTTTTACTAGGTTACCAAATAATCCTAGAAAGAATGGTGAGATATGGGTTATTTTTTATAGAAATACAAAATCTACACATTTCCTCGCTATAAGAGAATATATTCCTCTAGAGCACCTTCCACAAATCTATATTAATGAATTTATAAGACTTTATTAAATGCCTATTTCAATTGTTCATAATCATGATCTATGATTTACTTCAAAATTCTTGAAAATTATTCATAAAGATTTTGATACCAAGATTCATTTGAGCACCACTTACCATTCCCAAAATAACATACAGTCATAAAGAACTATAAAAAATTTAAAAGATATGTTGAGGTTGTGCTCACTTTACTTTCAAGGTGTGTGAGATTATTATTTACCTTTGGTAGAGTTTTCCTATAACAAAAACTTACATTCGAGTATTCAAATGGTGTCATATAAAGTATTTTATAGAAAGAGATGTTGTACTCTAAATTTTTGGGATGAAGTTTGTGAAAGGAAGCTTTTAGGCCATGAATTTGTAGTGGTGACAACGACAAAGGTAAAGACTATTTAAACCCATATCAAAGCATCTAAAAGAATTAAAAATAGATATGATGATAAATAGAGGAAATATTTTTAATTTCAAGTGGGTGATCATATTTTATTGAAGGTATCTCTATGAAAGGGTGTTATAAGATTCAGTAAGAAAGGAAAACAGAGCCTCAGATACATCAAACCTTTTGAAATCATGGAAAGAATTGGAGCTACAACTTACTGTTTGGAAATGACACCTATCCTTTCTAAAGTACACGATTTGTTATATATATATATATATATTTGTTAAGGAAGTACATGCCAGACTCTACGCATGTGATCACTTCTGAAGAAATAGAATAAGAATTGATTTATCTTACTATGAAGATCTAATCCATATTCTTAACACTAGAGAATAATATTTGAGGAATCAGATGGCTCAGCTAATAAAGGTACTTTGAAAAAAAAATCATAAGATAGAAGAGGTGATGTGATAACCTAATGAAATTATGATGAAGAAATAACCAAATATATTCATGAGGTGACATTATGAAAATTTTTAGGAATAAATTTTTTTAAGGAGGGAATAATGTAATACCCCAAGATTTTATGGAATGTCTCTTTTTAAATAAATTCAATCTCTTCAGTAGCTTATGTTTCACTTAACACTGAGTTCAAAAAACAACGATCTATTATTATGTTACCATTATAACCTAGTCATTAATTTTTTTGCATATTAATAGGATTAAATATATTATTATAATTATATGGATCAAACATTTATAAAATAAATTCATTGTTTATTAATAAAAAAATCATTTTAAAGTAAAAGAAATGTTTTTATGAAAAACTATTTTTGTGCATGAAATATATTTATATTATAATAAATTTAATTAGTCGTAATTGGTGAATTATTTTAATGAAATTTATATATTATATATTCAATCAGATGTTTTAACATTAATTTAGAGTTTTTACTAGGTATATGATAAGAACAAATCTATTTTTATGCTTAAGAACTATATTTTTCCAAAAAGCAGTTTTCATCATGTTTTGTGAACTTATTTAAAAATTAATTTATGAAAAATATAGAAATTAAATCATAAAAATTGGATTCCATATTTAAAATCAAGAGGGTCAAATTTGGTAAATAGGACCCTTTTATTTTTTGTTAATATGAATAGTAACTATGGTAAAATTTATCCCCTTGTTAAAGGGTAAATCAGGTTAATCTAGGTTAAAACTAAGCGATATGGTCATAATATTTCATATTAATTGTTATTGGATTAAAAGAATTATAAAATTATCATCTTAGGCTCTAAATTTATATGTTTGATGGATATTTGTCCAAAAAAATTACCAATATAATATTTAAATCAAAAAAGTTACAAAATGTCACTCTCTTAGCTTTAAATATCTATTATGTGTCCACATAGAGAAAAAAGTAAGTTATTAATGAATATGAATTTGATTTTTTTTGAAAAATGAAATTATATTAATTATTATAATTTATTTATAATTTTTATTAATTATATAATTACCTTAAACGCTTACGCAATGCTAATACAATATTTATTCAATTAATAGAAAACTAAAATAAATAATATTAAAAATATTAAAAGTGATATAATTTGAGTTATTTATAGTATTACACAACTTTTTTAAATAAATATTACATATAAGTGATGTTTAAATTATTTATATTCTAAATAAAACTTTTTATTAATGTATTTTAAGTAAAATTAAAAAAATAATGTCAAAATTGGCATTAATGATAATTTATAAAAATAATATTCTATTAAACTATTTGAAAATAATTAAAATCTTGATATAGGACAAGGGGGTAATATATGGTCTAAAATTTCATACCTTTTCTATTTATGAGTCAATAGTTAATTTATATGTAAAATTATAACCCTTTAATAGTAAAAAATATGTTACTCTGGTTAATATTAAAAAAGGTTAACTAAGGGGTTAAACCAGAAGATAAGGTTTAAACCACAACAAAAACCTATCAAAATTTTATTGGTTTATAATATTTCAACCATATAATACTATATTTTTTTAATACCTATCCATTTTTTTCATTTTTTATAGATAATGACTTTATTATAATTTAACCTTATGAAATTCCAAAAGTTCCCTCACCTAAATTATAAAAGGACACCCATTTCTTCACTTCTTTGCACCACTTTGAGATACCTAGATTGAAAAAAACCTAAATATTTCTATTTTAAAAATCCTTATTCAAGTTATGGAGGTTTTTTTCTCTTTAAAACACCAAACCTAAGTTTTTTATAAAATGATCTAATGGAGGTCTCCCGAAGAAGAGATAATTGTCTTACCCGGCCTCTTTTAATTTATATCTTATTTCGTCTCTTCTAAATATTTATAATTTATCATAAAATAATAAATTAATAATCCTAAATATAATTAAATTCTATTATAATTATTAAACCACCATTACCCACCCTATTTCCCATCAAATGATAATTGAAAGTATCGCTCATTCGTACGTACGACTTATCGTCTCCCCATAACGATACAATTCATTTTTCATCACTATATTTTATGGATCAGTATTATGATGGGTTCAATGTTTATATATTATAATTATTAAATTATTATATATCTATAATTATAATAGCATATTTACCTTCTTACCTTCCAATTTGTTTGGAAATTATAATGTCGCTCGTGCAAACGTATTGACTACCACCTCCACATAGCGATGTGATTTTTCTTTCATTTATATTTTACTTTATTGTAATGTGAATGGATTTTATGAATATATATAATATGTATGATATAATAATTAATATTTAAAGGTTAATTATTATTTACTTATCTTTCGTTTCATCCATCAAAAAGTGAAAACAACGTTTATGCGTACGTATGACCTACCCTCTCCATGAAAAGTGTAATTTATTTTTTATCTCTAAATTTTATGGATTACTATAATTATGTATATAATGAATATATATTATATTTATATAATTATTAAAAAAATATTATGTAAACTTGATAAAATTATAAATATCGAAACTACCAAACCAAAACATACATGAAAAACAAATGAGTTATAACATGAAATAGTGATTTTTTAAAAAGAATTGTTAATAAACGGGTGATAAAAGATTATAATTAATTAAAAAATGGTATGATATATATGATTATGGTTATATAATATATTCATAATAAATATATATTTATTATAAAGTTGTTTCAAACATGTACAAAGGAAATCAAACCTGAGGTAGGATTTTATTTCAAAATCTCATCATTATTCAGAATTATTTATGTTTAAGTCCCTACTAGTGGAATATTTTTATTTCATATACATATTTTACATAAAAATATTTAAAATAATATTTTTATTACTCTTCAATGATTTATTAATGACATTTTTACCCATTTTTACTTTTTATAAAATGGTTTTAACGGAATATTGTTGTTGTTTTCTGAATGAGGTACTTTTTAACCTTTTTACAACAGTGTGAAAAAATGTTTTTTTAACTTATATTTTATGAACTAATTTTACCTCCATCATGACTAATATTTTCATTGAATATTAATTTAAAATTTTAAAATTTTCTTTTCAAATAAAATGTTTTCCTTCATGTTGCAATGTTTTAAAAATAAGTGATTTCAAAGTGAAAAGGGTATTTTCCTCAAAAAAAATCCAATGATTTTTTAAAATAATTTTCATCTATTTTGAAATAATCTATTGAATATTATGCTTTTAATAATTTCATTATCTTATAATACCATCTAACATACTTGTTTGGATGGTTTATGATCAGTTTGACCAAGGATGTACTATTTTGATACCATTTCTCTATATTACCCTAGATGGTTTATGATTATGTTTACTAATTGGGGTAATTATTAACATTTCGTATACTAGTTTCAATATGACTATTTGTGTTGATTATGTTTCCCCTATTTCATATGAGGAATGTATTGGACTTAGTAAGTGGTGGGTGGGGCCCACTATATCCCCTCGATGCATTGGTAGGTATCATGAGACAAACTAGTTTGGGTATTGGATGAGGTCTTACCCATTTATATAATATATATTGTAAAGAGGCATAAATATTATGTTTATGATGTTCAAAATTATGTATTTCTTCATTATGAGATTAGTTATTTGATGTTCATGTGATTATTTGATTAGTTATGATATCTGTAGATAAGTTTCAAGATCATGTTATTATTTATATGGAATTATTTTATCATCATTTATTCCTAAAATATTATTCTTCATGATTATGTTATTGATTAAATGAAATTTTCTTACCTTTTCATATTGTTTATGCCTTATTTATTCATATTAGATTCCACTGTATGAATACCCTTACTGATCATCAGATCTCCCCCCTTTATTATGTTTATTTTTATTACGAATCAAGAAAGTGTATTATGATTGATATGTAGGGATATACCAAAGGGAATAATAGTACACTCAAAGAAAATACTATGTTGTGTTATATTTTCAAACATAATTTAATATTCTACTATGCATATAGTTTTCAAATACTACTAAATCATTTGGTCTTTTGGGATGCAATTTCTTGTATCCAGTGCCAATATAATAAAGTAACCACTAACATTGGGCTACTGGAGTTGGGGTCTTTACACCCTATATGGAACTGTGATCTATTAGAGGGAATATAATGATGATTATTTTCTTAGGATCAAAATGGAACTACTCTACCATGGCTAGATTTCTATCCATTTATATGAGACAAAGTTTTACGAGGGATGTTGTTCTTATTCGTGGGGCAATACAACCATGTTCGAGTTTGTGTTAAGGCCCTTTGGATTTGCAAGGTGTTCTTAAAGGTATGTTTTTTGATAAAAAAATTTGATCTCAAAGGTTAAAGTGGAGACTCTAGATAAAGGGACTTTGAGTAATGGTTATGATTTACAAAAACAACACCTATATCAGAGTCACTTGAGTAAGAATTGGTATATTGGGAATTCTTAGTAGAGATACACCCTGGCTACAGGAGTAGGATGCATTTTAACATGAAGAAATCTAGAAAAATGTTGTGGATAAACCTCTATATTATTGTGGCTAGAAATAACCCTTTTGATTTTCAATGAATTATTTGATAAAGGACTCGGTGGTGAGAAGGTAGTTGGAGACACATGACATATTGAACCTCTCCCCTAATTCACCACCTTTTGAGAGTACTTGTTTATAAAATATTTCAACCTATATGAGATGTGGGATGATATGCATAGAGGCTGCCCATGATTGGGAAATAATAGGTGTATAATTGAGAATTACTTGTTTCCATTCTACATGAACCCCCATGGTGGTCGACATGACATGAGTTGTTTATCCAGTGTTATATGACCAGGATTTGTGGATTCTAGTGGGACCTTGGGCCATACTTTAGTTAGCTAGAGAACTTCCACTGATAGTGACCATCTTTCACTCACCCATTCTTATTAATTAAGGGGTTTCTTGATGGAGAAATATGTCTCCTTATAGATTCCTCCACAGTAGAGAAGAGGTGTGGTAGTAACCACCTTATCATTGATTAGTTACCCACTACAAGTATGATGAGGTGTTGGTGATTGTGTAGTAGAGATTGGTTTTATCACAAAAATGACTAATATTATACCCCTTATGAGTGGTGACTAGGGTCAAAACTTTAGACATTAAGACCAAATATCCATCAGATGGTGAGTGAAGCATCATATGCTGTGAATGTGGAGGATAAATTTACTTCCTATTATATTGAGGAATGCAGCTATGATTTTGAAGGTGCAGAAGCCCTAACTACATAACCCTATAGCTAGTGTCTTATTTATTATATTAGTAAAAGATATAAGGTATCTCAACACATAGGATTGATCAGTTTAGTAGTCTTGAAGAAACAAATACATTCATTATTTCCATATTACATTTAAAATATAAAATAAATAGCATAATAAACATTCTCTCATCCCTAATATTATTCATAATATCCTTCTTCATATATTAAGGAAATGAAAACAAATAAATATTGAGTTTAGATTCTTTGTAAGTGTTATGTATAGTAGAATCTATCATGATTAAATAAGACATGATCAATATGGAAAGGTATATAATTGAAAATAGATTCCATTTAATCAATAACATAAGCATGAAATGTGTCCATGGATAATATCAATGAAGTAATATCATGGATAATAGTAACTAAATTGTCAATGATGGAAATGGTTAATGTTATATGTCATGATATTAGATATCATGATATCTTTACCATCAAGGGATTTATCCAGGACATTTTAATTGATGGGTAGGCATACAATAAAAACCCATTTAATATAGCTAACAAAATGGTTTTTCTTATGATACCCATCGATGCATCAAGGGGCTATCTATAATTGAGAACCACCCATTAATTCATGTCCTATTCATTAATCATATATTTAATGATCAATTTAATTCATTTAAAATATGAATTATCGAAAAATATTCATATTGTGTAAAGAATACAAAATATTAATATTTCCCTAGTTAATCGAATAAATTTCATAGTAAAACACCATATATATAAATGTTGTATGGTTCAAAAAATAATAATATCCATGATATAAAGAACATATATATTCAATATAAATTTAATTTATAATGATTCAAGAAAAAGTTAATGACCATAAAATTAATAAGATGTAAAATATGACTATCAATTCATCAGAAATATAGGTTTTGCAATAAAATTATATCTTTTGAAGAAATCAATAAAATGGAAGTGAAACATTAAAATATGAATTAATTAAATATTTTTATTTGTAAAACCATTTAAAACTTGTAGAATAATATCAAAAACATAAAATGATTATGGCTACACCAAAATCCATTAATGTGTATACATTAAAAAGAAACATTCCTTTTGACTTTTTGTAAATAAAGTAAAAAAATGTTCTTTTAAGGAAAAATAAGAAATATTAATTTCAAAAATTATAAAAATTCAAGGATAATACAAAATCTTCTAAATAAATATTGTTAGTAAATAAAAAAATTGATTTTTTTTTGAAAAATATGGATATGGAAGAAAAATATATCCGATCAAAATAAAAATAAGACTGACTTTTATTTTAAACATTTAATTGCTTGATTAAAGTTCAAAAGAGATTAAAAGTTGGAAGAAAATATGTAAAATCATTAAATATATATATTATAATAAAATATATAGAGTTTATGAAGGATTTATTATAATATTCCTTTAATGATAATAAGAGCAATCCCAAAAAATGAGATTGTAAAATAAAGTCTTACCTCTTTGGTAACTTTTAAATTGTACCCCATTGAAAGAGTAAAGATGAATTAAAAATATAACCATTATTAATAAATTTATATTAATTTTAAATAAATCAAATTGTGTGTATATACATGAAATAGAAATAAATAGGTGCATAATACCAATATGACTCAATGGAGTGGAAATTGAGAGGAAATCCCTTACCTTGATCTCGAATTGCCTCGTAAGTGATTTTAAACTCCTGTATAATAAATTTAGAATTATTATACTTATATTCCAGAACCATATACACATATATAATATCATATTTGATCCATTAATAACATCTTATCACCCATTTTTTAAAAATCTTTTATTACTATCACTATTTTGGGTGTTAACTAATTTTTTTCATGTGAACTTTGGTTCTGTAGTTCCGATCATTGTACTTTTATTATGGTCCTATCATATCTAGAATGTTAATAATGATATAAATATTATATATATTTGTGATATATATATATATATATATTTATCTATACAAGGTATAAATAGAAAAATGAATTACATCGTTCATAGAGATGGTAGGTCGTACGCATGCATGAACACAGTTTTCACGTTTTGACCGATAAAATAAAAGAAAGATAAATAATAATTCACCTTTATATAATCATTATTATGTCATATATATTAATTAAATATGTCCTTATTACCATCTATTTAAAAATAAAACAAAAAATGAATCACATCGCTTCGTGGATGTGATACTTCACACGTACGCACGAGTGACATTATCATTTTCCATCAGATTGAATGGAAAGAAGGTAAATCATATCATATATTTAAATAACCATAATTATTTCATAAATATTATATATATTTATTAGTTACATCTTTATAACCATCCAAATAAAGTGGTGATGAAAAACGAATTACACTGCTAAGTGGAAACGATAAGTCGTACGTACACACGAGCAATGATTTCACTATTTATAGGACGTAAAAGAGATGGAAAATGGTTGTAATATAATAATAATAACATATAAGTTTATTTATTATTCTATATTTATTATTTTTAAAATATATTTATATTAATTATAAGAAGAAATAAACTTGAAATAGTTTGTTAAGATGTTTACCTCTTCTTTAGTAGAATTTCTTTATATCCATCTTTAAGGACCCTTTGAATGGTCTTTTAAGAATACCAATACCTAAAATTCATGGACATAGAATTTTAAAATATAATTGTTCTGGTATTGGTTGAGATGTGTTTCTCAAGAAAGTGTAAAGAAAAGAGATAATGAGTGTCCTTTTATATATGGTCTTAATATAATCATCCAATTAAATTTATTCAGTTTTAGATATCATTTTAAACCTTATATTTTTTATTAACCCCTTCATTAACCATTTTTAACCTTAACCTCAGTAATAACTATTTCGATATTAAAGGGTTATAATTTTACTTATAAGGTGATAATTGGATCATAAATGGACAAGAGATGAAAATTTAGACCATATATTATCCTCCTTGTCCTATTTAACATTTTTTTAAGATTTTTAAATAATTTAATAAAATATTATTTTCATAAAATATCATTTTTGACACTATTCATTTAATTTGACTTTAAGGAAATCAATAAAAATATAGAATTATAATATAAACCTTTAAAACATCCCTAATATTTTATATTTATCTATAACCTTTATGGAAGAATATAACTCACCCAAAAAATATTACTTTTGGATTTTTTAAAATCATTCACATGTTTTTACTATAGCTTACACACACATTGTGTTGGTGTTGTGTATGCATTTAAGGTAATTATTTCATCTATAAAAATAAAAAAAATTAACATGATAAAAAAATTAATTAATATTTTAAATAAACATTTATAACCTAACTTAACCTCTTTTTATACTTATATAAAAAATTTATAGATATTAAAGTCAAGAGAGTGACATTTTGGAATTTTCTTTACTTAAAATAATATAAATGTAATTATCAAAGGAAAATTGCATAAAAATTCCATATATTTAAATTTATTTTGGATATGGTAAAATTAATATCATCCAGTGAAATAAATTCAAGTTTTTGATAATTTTTTAATGTCTTATTACATTATTTTTAACCTTAATTACCTAATTTACCCTTTACTGAGGTGATAAATTTTACCATGGTTACTATTCATAATACCTAAAAATAAAAGGGAACTATTTAATAAATTTGAACCTAATGATTATAAATATGGAATCTATTTTATAAAATTAAATTCCTATAAGCTGTATAATGGGTAAAAACTGTTTAAAAATAAACCTGTAAAATGCCACAAAAAACTGTTTTTTAGAAAATTGTTTTTTAAGCCTAAAAATTGAATTATATCAAAATAATATAAAATTATGATCCTAATTTAAATCAATTAGATCTTATATAACTTTAATACCAAATTAAACTATAATGATACTTTTAAATTACTTGATTTTAATAAAATAAATGACAGTTTTTCAAAAATTGTTATTTTTCACTATTCATTGAAAAATAAATCCTTTTAGAAAAATCCTAAAAATTCAACTTAAGATAATAATGAAATGATGAAAAAAAGATATAATTATCACATAATAATATTTAAATATTTTTTTGTGGTTCTTTTTAACTTGCTGTTGTGTGTAAGGTAAGCTATAAAAAACTAAATTTATTTAAATAGAAATATATCATAAAATCTTAGGGTGTTAAATTCTACCCCCTTATAAAAATTTCACCCTTGAAATTATATTAATCAATAAAAAATTGATGATACTTCTTCCTCATCACATCCACTGGTTCCCATATAGTTTCCTCAAATTTACGGTCTCACCCAAAAAAAATTACTATATGATTGGTCTTATTCCATAGCACTTTCTCTCTACGATCCAAAACTTCCATTGGTTGTTCCTCATAAGAAAGATATTTCTCTAGTGGTATGACCTCTGAGTTTAATACATGTTTAGGATTAGGTATGTACTTTCTTAGGATAGATATTTGGAACACATCATGAACTTGATAGAGATTTGGTGAAACCGCTAAATGATAAGCTACCATCAAGATAAGATCAAGAATTTAAAAGGGAACAATATATCAGGGTTTAACTTTACCTTATTTCCAAATATAATAACCTTATTCCAAGGATATATTCATAGAAATAACTTGTTACTAACTTTGAACTCTAGATCTCACTAGCGATTTTCAGCATAACTTTTTTATCAATTTTGAGCTACCCTCATGTGATATTGAATGCATACAACCTTCTGTACATTTCCTTAGCTTTATCAGGTCCAAATAGATTTCTTTCTCTAACTTCATCCCAACACATTTGATTTATCCATGTCCTTCCACTCGGGCTTCATAAATATCCATCTAAATTCTCGAGTGAAAGATATTGTTATAAGAAAATTATATCAAAGAAAGTTGTTTATCCCAAGAACCTTTTAAATCCATAGAGTAAGATATTCACATGTCTTATAGATTTTTAATATTCCTCTCAGACTAACCACCTATCCAAGGATAATAATGACTACTAAAACTCAACTCTATATCTAGATCTTGCAGAAGAATTCTCCAAAATTCTAAGTAATCCTCAAATCTTGATCGGATATGATTTAGAGTAGTAATTAATGAAATCACACAACTTCCTTAATGTATAGATGAGTAATCTATTCAAGAGATAAATACTCTCTAACAAAGACAAAATTCACTAATTTCATAAGTCGGTCAACTAAAACCCAAATAATATTATGCTCATTAGATGTTTTAGTGAGTCTAATGACTAAATTCATGGTAATTTTTTCCTATTTCCATTTTGGTATGGTAAATGGTTGTAAAATTCCCTTATAATTATTTATATCATCCTTAACATGTTCACACACTAGGCATCAAGATACATACTCTAAAATATACCATTTCATGTTATCCCACCATAAATTCTGTTTCATATTTCTATACATATTCATACTTCTAGAATTAATAGAGAATGATTAACTATGAGAATCATCTAAAAAATCCTTTAACTCTAGTATTGATGGAACACATACTTGATTTCTAGACCTTATCATTCCAACACGATCATGGTTGAACTCAAGAACATTCCTCGCCTTCTTTTATAATTCCAAATCTTCCTTCTACACCTTCTCAATCATATCAGGGATGGATGGTTGAACATTATTCTGAGAAAGAAAAGATTTGTCTCATTTTCTTAGTATTTCAAGATCATTCTTATGAAAAACTATAAATATTGGATCACTTTAAATCCTCATTATGGAAAAAGTAGCATGGTATTTCCAACTCAAAGCATCAACCATTGTATTTACTTTCTTAGGGTGGTAATGTATTGAACAGTCATAAACTTTTATAAACTCAAACCATATTCTTTGGAACATATTTAAATTTTTCTTTATAAATATATAATTCAATATTTTATGATGAGTACATATATCACACATTTCATCATACAAATAATTTCTCCATATCTTCAATGAAAAAAATTACCACTGTGAGCTGTAAATCATGAGTTAGGTAATTCAACACATGAATTTTCAATTGGTTGGAGGCATAAGCTATCACCATATCATTCTATATGAGGATGCATCACATTACCTTATTTGATGCATCACCATATATCAGAAACCCTTATCCACTATAGGGTATTGTAAGCATAATCACAATGAATAACCTTGTAACATCTGGATTTAAGGTAGACTCTTTTTCTTGATTAAGAGTGTGTTTTTGGGTTTAGAGGTCATTGGAGTTAGTTTGGGAACTTTCTATAGGGCCATTGGTGGGTGTTGGCTGTAGGGACGATTCACATCATGAATCTATTTCATGTCATGAATAGAGTTCATGTCATGAATCTGGTACCTGGCGGAATCCATGAAACCAGTTTAGATGATGAAAAATTTACAGGCCATGAAAAATGTTCATGTCATGAAATAGTCGATGGGTTTTTTTAATCCAAGGTGATGCCTTTTTTCAGAATATATGGAACTCATGGGATCTATATTGTGAATATGTATTTCATGTCATGAATCATGAAAAACCTATAGGTTTTTATCACGCTGCAGGAATAACCCCTTCATCATTCATTTTGAAGCCTCCTCCCTCAATCCCAAAGTGATTCTAGGTGTGATATGGTTAATCTCTACTCCTTACAGATCACTTCATTCAATGCTTGATCTCTGGCTTGGTTGCATCACCTCTCACTAGTAAATGGATTTTCTACTTATTCATTTCCATTGGTTGTGGAATCCACATTGGATATATTTTCATATTTTGAAATCATGTGATGTTGATCATGTATTGATGATGCTTTCTTGTTCCTTATGGATCTATTGTGAAATTATCTTTTAGGGGTTGGTCCTTTGTTGGTTGTAGTGTAGTGAGTGTGTTTTCTTTGGGTTATATTGTGATATATCCTCTCTGCCATATGTTTTTTTTAATGTGATTCTAAGATATGGGAATCAATTCTAGGTCCTATTTTTTGTGTTCCTTCCAATATTGGTGGATCCTGTTGCAGGCGTTTGCAACATGAATTTGAGGTTGGTGGTTCAGTCTATAGAATTTTTTGAATCAACCTTGATTGATCCTGTTTTATAAATTGTTTTATAAATTAATTGGCATGTTTTTTTTGTGTTCCTAAATAGATTTTCTATAAAATATGGCTTTTCCCTTTGTTTTTAGTAAAGAAAAATGTTTTTTTTTCAAAAAATTACAAAATGGGTTATAAAGATGATTTTTAAAGTAGGTTTCATAAAATAAAAGGGTTGTTTGAAATTAACTATGAAAATCCATTTTATAATGATTTGGGAAAATGCAGTACATGTAAAGCTTTGGGTACTTAGGTGGAAGGTGTAGCTTAGGACCATCATCCATTTTACTATTGGGGGGTTTACTCATGGGGTCTTCCTTTTCCCCCCTAGTCCTGTTGCTCTAGGGACTTGATATTGACATCGTTATGGGTTCACTCATGGGGTGTTCTTATGCTCCCTAGGCATGTTGTTCTAGGGGATTGGGTGCACAATAGTTATTGATTATGGTACGAGTTGTCTGATAGCCTAACATGTTGTGATCCTCGACCTGTTTACCATTTCAATTTGGCTTTCTATTGTTCTGGATTTGATATACCGAGTTTGACATTGATAAATGTTTATGGAAATTATGCTTTAAAACTATTTTTCCTATCTTTTTTGGAACTGTATAAAAAAGAGAAATATTTACCATGCTTTTGATATAAACTCCTTTATCATTTATCATGCCATGTTTTATTTAAAATGAACACATTGGGATTGTTTGTATAGATACTT
The DNA here is from genome assembly GCA_963277665.1 of Viscum album. NCBI lineage: Eukaryota > Viridiplantae > Streptophyta > Magnoliopsida > Santalales > Viscaceae > Viscum > Viscum album. Next base: position 78,787,403 of record OY728166.1, read on the forward strand.
GATATAGAAAACCTATGTGGGATCCTACTAATCCTTTTTAGATCACACCCTGAACACCCCTTCGGTGATGTATAATTTGGTTATGTCATTTAATGTTGGAAAAGACAAGGTGAAACAATAAGGCGGTGAGTTTACTATCAGCTGAGTATGGGTAGCTAGTGGTGAGATGGTGGGACTTTTCTCACATTATCACCTAAAGTATGTGTCCTTGTTTTAGTGTTCCTTTTCTATTGGACTTTTACTTTGGGGTTTTTCTTACTGCTTTGAGTTGTATCGCTTCTACTGTCTTCCTTTAGTTATGGAATATATATTTCTTCTAGTTTTTTTACATTGTTTCTTTATCATATGTATATATATGCCATGTATTCTACTTCTAGTTATGAAAAATATTCCCCACGGGTTGTTGCTGATGCTTGGGTTCTATTCGTCTACCCATGGGGATTAGGAACGCCCTTAGGGTATGTGATGCATCAGGTCAGGTGCTAATTTGTGAGAGTATATGAGGTTTTTTTATTATAATTTGTTATTAGAGTCGGTTTATACTCAATATTTATTTTCTTGGGATGTTTGGTAGATTGTAGATAGGACTTTCATAACTTGAGAGGTCGATTGTGGTGAGTGGCAGGCTGGACAACTCTTTCCATGACAAGACTCAAGCTACCATGGGATTTTGGGATGTGTGTCTCCTACATTGAGTTCCTAATCTTGATCCTAGTTTCTGCTTAAGGTTTTATGATTTAAATTGATATTTTCCAATTATATAATCATTTCTTCTATTTTTGGTGTGTAATGATATGCCTATGACTTGTCGTCCTTAGGATCCACAGGAGGGTTTAGTGGATTCTCCTCATAGGAATCCACCATTGGATTTGAATTTTATAGAAGCTATCATTTGGGCATTTCATGCCATAGACCAGAATATATCATAAGTTTATAAGCCAATTATTGAGGTACATCCAGGAGCTGGGGGAGATAGGGATTGTTCTTGAGAGTTCATTCATGAGAAACCACCATCCTTTAAGGGTAAGAATGAACCTCAAGAGGCGGAGGACTAGCTTGATAAGATTGATCATATATTTTAATTCCTATATACACTTGATAATATCAAGGTAAAGTGTGTAATGTTCATATTTAAGGGTCCTGAAAAGCATTGGTGGGATTCCATGGTACAGGAAGATAATCATGTGTTCTTGGACTAGAAGGGTTTCAAGTAACTTTCTACTCATTGTTAGAATACACCTATTGGTTTGTGGAGATGATTGTTTTATTCATAAGTGGTATAGAATGATCAACCAAAAGCTCGGAATTACCTATAGGGTTTGTGATCAAATATCAGATCTCATGTATTTATACTAAATATCTCTACTTATGTAGAGATGGTAGATAGGGCTATGGTGGAAAAGATGAACACAGTAGGCAAGATTAGATTTTCTTCGCCTTCTCTTACACCCATTAGCATCTTCAGTGGAATGAAAGGAAAGAAAAGGAAGTGGAATGAGCATTGTATGAGTAGTTGATGTTATTCTCAGTAGCGAGCCTATTATGTACCATTAGTTATATCCAGTAGTGTTCCCCCAATAGGTTATCAGTATGGAAAGGTCAGACACACCCGACTTTCCTATTCTATGCCTATAAAGATGTGCAATGGTTATGGATACTATGAACAACTATAATGATTATGTGAGGCTATATCTATGACTCATTATAGTCAGAGATCGTCGACTCCAGAGACCATTAAGGTGAAGTCAAAAGCTTCAAAGTCCATAGTGCTCTATTCAAAGGCCTCAAGAGTGAAACACCTTCACGCAGTGGATGAGTTTCTCATAAAGGTTGACACAGGTCCAGAGATAATGAGAGGTTTCGTTTTTTTTTTCATCCTCAATAATGGATACTTTATTTAATAAAGGTTCCTCTAAATCATTATATCTTAATATTGTTTTGATGTGTTAAAAATTCTAGAAGATCTCATATCCTTTTTCATGGAGTTAGTGACACCTATTGGAAAGAGTAAAGAGTAGGGGTTTTAGTGTCCTTGTTCTCTATCGATAGATAATGCAGTGTTTGTCAGGGATTTTATCATTATCAATCTGAATCTATTTGAAATCATAATTGGGATGGTTTTTCATTTCACTCATTGTGATAAGGTTTATTGTTACCATTGGAATGACTTGTTATTTGTTATTAATGGTATCTCTAAGGTGTTTTATGGAGAGTGGGATCTGAGGTTTGTTCATGTAGGACCTTCTCACCTAGTGCCTAAGACTTTATTTTCTACTACTACAGTTAAGCCCGGTGACATTTCTTCTATGGATGATCTTCCCTTAGTTGTTAGGGACTTCCCTGATGTTTTAATAGATAACTTATTTGGTATTTATTTAGAGATATAGGTATAGTTTACGATTGATATGGTGTTAGGTACACATATTATCTCAATAACCACTTATTGTATGACACTGAAGGAGCTAAAAGATCTTAGGATTCAGATACATGATCTGATAGAGAAAGGTTTTGTTTTCCATAGTGTTTCTCCATGGGAATCCCCAGTGCTCTTTTCCAAGAAGGTTGACAGTTCATTTCAATCATGTGTGGTCTATCATAAGTTGAATCAGGTGATGATTAAGAATGAGTATCATTTTCTTCATGTGGATGATTTTTTGACCAGTTAAAGGGGGGAAATTGGTTTTCAAAAATTGATATTCATTTAGGTTATCATCAGCTTATAGGGTTTGAGAGTATGATAAACTGAAGATGGATTTCAGGAGTAGGTATGGATATTATGAATATATTTTGATGCCTTTTGGTTCGACTAATGTTCTTATAGATTTTATGGATCTAATGAATCAGATATTCCATCAGTATCTTGATAAATTTATTGTTGTGTTTATAGATTATATTCTAGTTTATTCGAGGTCTAAGCATGAGCATGATCACCATCTGATTTTGGTTTTGGAAATCTTAAGGAGTCACCATCTATATGGAAAGATTTTGAAATGTATTTTTTGGATATAATAAGTAAAATTTCCGAGGAAAATGATTTTTGAACATGCTTTATCAGTTAATCTTGGGAAGGTGAAGGATGTTTTGGAATCAAAGGAAGAGTGGAGCCTAATGAGACTCTTTGCTCAGTTGCATCTAGACATTCAAGAGGACATATCAAGTATGGTTCTAACTAGTTTACAACTATTATCATCTCTAATTGAGTCTATTATATAGGTAAATTAGAATTACGATGAGTTCATGGGAATCATAGAAACCCTTGATGAGTTTAGTTTTGTTTATTTGTCACATTTCTTCAAGGGCCATTCATTCGGGCACTAGACAATGTTTCTGGTGGCCAGGTATGAAGCGCTACATCGCTGATTTTGTGTCCCACTATTAAACCTAACAATAAATAAATATAAAGCATCTAGAACCTTTTGGTTTTCTCTGGAATCTTCTAGTTCCATTTTGGAAATGGGATGAGGTTTCCATGGACTTTGTTTTTGGGATACCAAAGAAAAGCTAAGAGAAGAATGTTATCTAGGAAGTTATTGATTAGTTGAAGAAATCATCCAAATTCATTCCAATCAATGACACCACTAAAGTTTAAGATTTGGGTAAGTTTTATGTACAAAAGTTTGTGAGGTAATATGGGGTTCCCTCAGCTATTATTTTATATAGGGATCCCGGTTTTACATCTAGGTTTTGGAAGAGTCTCCAAGAAGCAATGGGGATTTAGGTTCAATTGAGTACAACATACCACCCATAAATGGATGGTCAAGCGTAGAATTATATTTAGATCCTGTAGGATATGCTCTATGCTAGAATTTTGGATTTTAATGGATTATGGTATATCCATCTATGACAAGTCGAGTTTATGTACAAAAAAATTTACCAGTCGCCGATTAGAATGACCCCCTTTGAGGCTTTGTATGGTTACCCATACATATAACCTCTTTGTTAGAAAGAGTTGGTAGAGTCTTATCTTATGGGACTGAGTCTCTTTCAAGATATGTTGAAGTAGATTCTAGATATTCATCAGTGTTTGGTTATAGTGAAGAGTTTGTAGAAACAACATTCAAATTATCAACACCATCCTTTGAAGATTTCCATAGTGGATTGAGTTTTCCTAAAAGTTTCTCCTCAATTAGGTCACCATTATCTTAGGAAACAGGGAAAATTGTCTCTCAGATATGTTGGACAAAATAAAGTCACTGATTATCTTGGGAAGGTTTCATATATATTGGCACTACCAACTCAATTAATAGGTATTCAGGATGTTTCCACATATATTAGGTCAGGAAGTACCATGTTGATCCCTCTCATGTTCTGAGTTGGGATGATATTGATTAAGATCCAAAAGCTTCAGTTATAGAAAATCCAATGTAAATTGTTGATTCTTAGATGAAATTCTAGTGTGGGAAGTCTATATTGTTGGTTAGAGTGTTTTGGTGATATGGATCAGATTCTCACGAGACTTGAGAGAATTAATTTTCAACAAGGGAGTAGTGGCCTCACCTCTTTTCGGAGCACCCTTCTTCCATATGACTTCTCAGGGATGGAAAGTCTTATAGTGGGGATATTTTAACATAATGTTTTAAGGCATGAACTTTTTTTAAGATTATGTATTTGGGTTTAAAGGGTGTTGGAGTTATTCTAGGAACATTCTACAGGGATGTTGTTTGGTGCTGGCTAGAGGGCCAATTCACATCATGAATCTGGTTCATTTCATGAATTTGGTGCTAGGTAAAATCAATGAAACCAGTTAAGAGCTTGAAAATTTTATATTTCGTGAAATATTTCCACATCATGAAATAGTCTATTGGTTTTTTATGTTGAGGTGATGTGTTTTCCCCCATATATATAACTCATGGGATTCACATCACAAATATATATTTCACATCATGAATCATGTGATACCTATAGGTTTTTATCATGTTTCATGCATAACTATTTCATTATTCATCATAAAGCATCCTAACTTGAACCCTAGGTGATTCCATGTGCAATTTAGGTGTTATTCACTCCTTATAGATCACGTTGTTCAACGCCTGATCTCTGGCTCAATTGTGTCGCCTCTCCCTGGCGACGCAACATCTAGGTAGCTGTTTAATTTAATAAATGAAACAACATAACTTTACTAAAATGGAATCACAATGATGTGGAGACTCATCCTAATAGAAGCATGAAAACACATTTTCCACTTAATAACTTAGAAAGGATACAAGGTTGTTAGAGGATCTTGGAATTTTCTCAGAAGCCTGGGAGGAAATTTGTTGGAAAAGGATGAGCAGTAACAAATGACGAATAATGGTGGATCAATGAACGGATTCGGACCATACATCGGTGGGTTAAAGAAAAAAGAATACAGGATTCACCCTTTATCAAAGATCAATCCAAACCCAGGTAATGGTTGTAATTTTGTATTCTGTTATTCCTTATTCTTGGATTTAAATGATGAACGCATATCTACCCACGAACAGGTTGACCCTTGGTTCGATCATTCTTACGGGAGGGTTGTTTTGTGGGTTTTAGTTTGGGGAATTGATTTGTGTTTTTTTTTATTTCTTGAACCTTCTAACATAAGAGGATTGAGGCTATAACGAACAATGGTCGGGGTTCGTTCCGCAGTTTTCTCTTGTGTGATCTTCCCCCTTCTCGTTCTTTACATTCTTTGTAGAATGAAGAACAGATGATCGTTTCACACCCTTTTCTTGGTGACATGATCCCAACACGTAGATCTAGCATCATGATGACCCAGAAGAGGTGTTAAGATGATGGAAATGGAAAAATCAACACAACTCGGGAGAAATCTTCCTTCAATCGTTCTTCGTGTGGATGATAAAAATGAGTTTTTAGGACCAATCAAACACCCAAAACCTACCAATTAGGTGTTACCATGGTGGGTCGACTTCATACCTTTATTTTTGTGGAAAATGAATGGCTGGATTGAGAATCAAAGTATCAACCAAAGTGACAGATGAAGAACCAGAAATTCTAGAAAATCACGAAGAACACGGTATGTTTCCTGAAGAAAACAGTGTGTCGGGATGTCTCAATGGTGGCTAGGGTTTTAAGTGACAGAAACGTTGAACATGGTGTGTGATAGTCATCACATGGAATGTGGGTCCCCACGCGGGGCTCGGTGTGTATCTCATGCGATACACAAACATGAGGTGGAGTACACTGCATGTACTCCACCACACAGCCAGACCAAGTTGGATACGCGAGTTACCCCGTGTACCGGTACACAGCCTGGTGAACACTAGTTGAAGCTGTGTATGGGAACATGGCCAGCATACACAGAGTGGACCCCGGTTAATAGGACATGATGTGTCACTCTCTTACACGTTGTGTATAGAGTCTTCTGCATGAAATGTCTTCTGACTCGGGCCATTGCACTCAGGCAGTACTTGGAGTCAAGGGACACGTCGTGTGGCCCAATTATACACCATGTACTCCCTTCTACCAATCAGCCACTTTTTACTAAAATGGTCATAACTTCCAAACTGTGCATCCAATTAATGATCCATTTTCACCACTAGGACCCTCATGGAGAGGTAGTCCTTTTGACATACTCCGAGTGAGTTTTAGAGGAATTTGAGATAAGAATGATGCCTTGAGGAGTATATGTAACACCCCGAGATTTTATGAAAAATATTCTTTAATTTCATTAATGTCTTGTGTTGTATTCTACACCAAGATTACCTTGCGCTATACGCAACACCGTATTAGCTTGCAGTATACGCAACACTATTCTTGGATCGTGTTACACACAATTTTGATAATAGTTATTCTACGCAACATTGAGTGTATATATATATATATATATTCAATGTATAAATGAAATATGGTTGGATTCTGTTATACTAAACAACGAAGGATTCTTTCACAACACGCAACCCTGAATTGGATTTCATTACACGCAATCATGACCTTTCTCGATAGCGTGTGTTGTATGCAATACCGGGTTTTAATAAACAACGATATATTATTATAATATTGTCATGAACTAGCCATTATGAATAGTATTAACTAAATTTTGAATTTTATAACATTATTATTCATCTTACAAATTTTCTAGAACATGGTATAAGAACAAAATAAATTTTTCGGGTAAAATAAGTATTTTTCAAAAAATGCAGTTTTGCCGCCTTTTGATGGCGCACCCACTTTAAATATAGTTTTTGACATGTTTATAAGTTCAATTTGACAAAATAAAATTCTTCTTTTGAATCAGGATATAAAAATTTACATTAGATAAAGTTTTGATATTTTTCCGATAACTTTCATATTTTAATGAATAGTAAAAACACGCTATATTTTAATTAAAAACAACTTTTTTCATCGTAATATCTTATGTGGTTAAATTATAATATTGAATGATTTTAAAGTATAAATAAAATATATTTTTACCATTTAATATAATGTATGTCATTAGCATTTATTCTACCTTGAATTCGTAGGATAAATCAATTCAATCTTTTGCAATGTTTTAAAGAAAAACCCGTTTTCTTTCGACAACGGGATTAATTTTAATTTAATTTCTGCAACTTTTGTGTATTGAATTTGGAAAAATTGATTCAATATTTGGAATAATTGGGTCCAAATTATGTTAATAAGCTACCTTTTATTTTTGGGCATTGTGAATAGTAACTACGGTAAATTTTATTTACCATAGTTAAAGGTAAATCGGGTAATTAAGGGTAAATATAAGATTATAAAATTACCCTAACACTTGGAAATATCCTATTGGATGACTAAAAGTCGACCCATATCACCTAAGGGTCGGATTAGATTCATTTTATGGACTTTTGACTATGAAAATAATTTAATTATTATTAAAACCAAAGAAAGTGACAACATGTCACTCTCTTAAATCTTATAAGTATAATAATTTTAATTTAGTGATAAACATCATAAAAGTTCGAACATGAATAGTCTACAGAAATCTAATAAAATTACCTACATCATGATAATTTATTTAGAATTTTTTTGGATTAAATAATTGTCATTAATAGTGATACATTAATGATGCAGAAATTATTTATTTAGTGAAAAATCAATAATATAGTTTTTATTGAAATATTAATACATATCAAAAGGCCCAAAAATCTGAAAAAAACTTATTATTAGTGTATAGATAAATCCTAATCATCCACTTACTGAATATTTGACCATTTGGATCCTTATTAAGTAAATTATGACACTTATATTATTTTATTTTAAATGATGCCAAAGTTTTCACCTTCATAATTTAATAAATATAACAATTTAAATATTGTTATTTTAAGATGATAAATTCAAGTAAAAGTATTATTGTGAAATTTAATAGATTTATCTTCATCATAGTATTTTATTTTTAATTTTTATGCAACAAATAAGTATATTAAATAATTATAAAAAAATGTTGTAGTAATTATTTTATTAAGAGATAAACCAAATAAATGGTTTTAAAAATAATAAAGTAAATATTATATGAACTATTTAATGTGATCCACTAATTTTATAGATACATATGACCTTTTATTAATCTATTAAAGCTTTTAGTTCGAACATATCTTCTGTATATATTTTATTTAAATTCAAATAAATGAATAGTGTCAAAATTGACACTATTGTTATTTTATAAAAATAACATATTATAAAATTGTTTAAAAATCACAAAAACATTTAAAAATTATAAATTTAAATTTATATGGTCTATAATGTTATAAATTAAACAATTATGGAAAATTAACAACAAATAAGTAATTATTTGTTATTATTTAAAATTTAGAATTTTATTACCACAAATAAACTTAAATAGATTAAATAAAGATAAATCAAAATGATAAGGTTTAAAATAAGATCCAAACATGTATAAATTTGATTGGTTTATGAGATTACAACCCTATATCATCTAATATTTGAATATGAGTCATTTTTTGAGGTTTTTAAGTTGGGTTAGATTTATTAGAAATTAATATTTTTAAGAATTCCAAAGGTGTCCCTCTCCTCCCTTATAAAAGGGCACCTCCTCCCTCTCCTCCTCACACCAATTTGAGCCTTCAAGCTCGGCCAACCCCTGACACATTATCTTCTCCACTTCCCTAGAAACATCCTAGAGGTTCTGTCCTTCTTTAAAGACCAATCTTAGTGCCCTAAGAAGAGGTTTCAAAGAGGCGTATCGAAGAAGAGGTAATTTCTTCTCCCGATTCTTTCAAGCTTCTTTCTTCTTCAACTTATTCTTATTTAGTTGTTTCATTATAAAGTAATAACATCAGTATCACTAATATACTTATTTGTTATTATAAATATGAAACAACCCCATTTCACCTTCTATCCATCCTACAGAAAACAAAATCACCACGTCTGCGTACGTACGGAATACCGTCTCCATGCCGTGGTGTAATCTGTTTTTCCACCAACACCTTACATGGATGGGTATAATGGTGTAAAGAATAACTATACATAGTTATTATAACATCATACCGATTCTGATATATTGTATCATCCACTCCAATTCAATTCAATAATCATGAAAACAATATCATCGCTCGTGCGTACGTACGAACTACCGTCTCCACGACGCGATGAGATTCATTCTCCACTTTAACCATTCATGAATTATTATAAAGTACATATAATAAGTAATAATGAAATATATGACATAATAATGATACTGGATTTATGTGTATATATATGTATGTCATCTACTTAATTCCATTCAACTCAATAAGGAAACGAAAACAACGTTCATGCGTACGTACGACCTACCGTCTCCATGAACGGTGTATTTCTTTCCATTTACTGATTTATTATATATATGTATATTCTGAATATATATTATATATAAATCATGTTTTATATTCTGGAATTAAGTAATCATGATCTAAGTAATCATATGAATAATTACAAGTCAAAACACGGACGACAAATGAAACGATTTTACCCAAAACGCTCTTTAACATGGAATTTACAAAATAACGGGTAAAATAAAGTCATAAGTGAACCATATATGATATAATAACAATGAGTAATATTCTGGAATAAGTCAATGACATTATTTAAATCATTATACAGGTGTTTTGGAAACTTACGAAGCAAATCGGACCTAAGGTAAGGGAAAATATCACAATCTCATTTTTATCTGAGATTGTTTATACTTTAGTATTTACTGGGGTGTATTTTATCATCCATATCCATGTTTCCTCAATATGTAATATTATTTCCATCCCCCTACAATTGTTTAAATCCAATTTTACCCTTCGGTGAGTTTTTAGTAAAAGATATGAAAGGAATCTTTTGTCGTTTTTCGTACGAGGTACTTTTTGACTTTTCCGACAAAAGTACGAAGAATGTTTTTTTTAACTTATACGGCATGAATGGAATTTTAAAACATTATTTCCAAGAAGCTTCCTTTAAAAGTTTTCAAGTTTATATTTAATCAAATTCTTTTAGTTTAAAATTATAAGACATGTTAAGAAAGGAAAATTTTTTTGAAGTAGAAAGGATATTTTCCTCAAGAATGGAGTTCAAGTGTTTTATCAAAATTATTTTCCATATAAGATAATATAGGGTTCTGTTTCTATCCCTATTTTTAAATTGATTTGATTATTTTGTGATGGAATTACTTTTATGAATTCCTTTATCTTATATGAATTGTTTTATGATGTCATGTTGTTTAAGAATCCCATTTTTATTACATGGGTTATGCAATGATGTATGATTTATGATTTTGTGGCACACATAAGAATGGTATCATTATGAAATGGGTGGCACCTATATCTCCCTCCAATGCATTGGGTAAAGATTTTATATCTCATGAGATAAACATGGCTGGAACGGTAGGTTATACTGGTTCAGTGAAACAGGACTGAAATGAGGGTGACTCAGTTCAGAAATGGACTTTGTCCACTAAGATAGTCTTGGCAATGAGTCTTGACTAATAAGAAATGATTCTCTATGATTATGTGTGTATGACACAAAGTTTCATGTTTTAAGTTATTATTATTGGGATTACATTTCACTACTATGATTTATCCCATGTTATGATATTATGATCTGTTTTGCAGGTTAAGATTTCCAAAATGTTATGTTCTTATGAATATGATGTGATTGATATTTCTTTTGTTTACCCTTACTGAGCATTTGAGCTCACCCTTTTATGTTTTCTTTTCCCCAGGATTTAAATAAAGGATTTAGGTTTAAAAAAAAGAAGATCTTTATGGGAGATGTTGAAGATCTTTCACCATGTTTAGAAGATTATATTCTGAGTTTCCAAAGACACTAAACTATTACGGTCCTTGTGTGTGTGTTTTTGTAATGTACTAAGTATTCCGCAAAAGTAATGTAATGTCCATGTACATCAGGCTTCGGGTCTCTACTATTGGTATCAGAGGAAAGGTTTAGTCAACCTTTGGAAACTAGGATGCGAAAACGTTAGTGAGATCCCTAGAGATATTTCTAAGGTATGTCTAGGAATGTCCCTGAGGATAAGTATACGTATAGGATATAGTCCTAGAACTACGGTAACGATCTTATAATTTAACCTAAGATGTTAGATATTGAGGGTGCTCCTCCTTTACTATGTTGTTTTACCTAGAATGATTTTTTCCACTCACACTATTCTTTTTGGGTTTTAGAAAATGGCTGGAAACAAGATGATTCACAATAATGGAGGATATGATGGACAATGGAATGATATTCTTCATGAGCAACCAAATGAAATGGGATTTGGAGGTCCAAACATCATTATTATGCCGAATCAGAAATCTCATAATATGATCAATAAAGTAAAATTTGGTAAGTTTCCTAACTCGGCTAATAAGAGAAAGATGGAGTTTCATGATGATCATAGAGGAAAGAAAGTTCAATTTCCCCTATGTAAATCATGTGGGAAGAGGCATCAAGGAGAATGTTTCAAAGGAACTGGAAGATGCTTTGGGTGTGGAAAAGAAGGACACAAAGCCAATAAGTGCAAAGGAAAAGGTTCAGTTAACACCAGGGATGAGGATAATGGTATTGCTACGACATCAACAATGTTTAAATGTTTTAAATGTGGAATGTACGGGCATTATGCAAACCAATGCCCTAAGGGAAAGTCTCATGAAGAGAATCAGTATGGTCATATGGGTAGTATTTATGTTGATGATGATGAAGAGACTACAAATGATATGTGAGATGAAAGAATTGTTGAAGCTTGGTCAATAGTTTAAGAATGTAGTGGAATGATTACATGTTTATCAAGTGTAATTTTGTATAAAGAATCTCATGGTACTATAGAATAAAGATACATCTAAGGATTGTTACATTGTTGTCTTTCCTTGAGTTTTGAAAGTGTGTGATTAATGCTACCAGTATCCATGAAAGGTTATTCAGATATTTTTGGAATGAAGATGATATGCGCATAATGAAGGGATAAGGAGAAAATTAAATGTTTGATAGTATTCATGAGCTCATGAATGATATAAGGAGAAGGTTATATCATGGTTTGAGTATATAGAATTTTTGGATTTTGGTATGTAGTAAGAGTTAACTTTTGACAGCATTCATGTTTTCACTAAGGTTTAATAGGTATTCATTTTTCAAGAGAATACATGATTAAGGTATTCACGTGATTGGAATGTGACCAACAAGATATATGGGGATAAATGATGGTATTCACATGCTTGGTTGATGACATTTCAAGTAATTGTTTTCTTTATACTATGAGCTTGGACCGAAGTATTTTAGATAATCCTAAATATTGGAATGGATTATGTTGGACATAAGTTAGTATTGTTTAAGGATAGAACTTTTTTTTGATATTATTGATGGGATGTTATAGTAATGTAGTTTTAGAAAAAGGACAACCTGCAGGACGGGCGACAGCCCATCGCATCGGCCAAGGCTGTGGGAATCGAACCCACAACTAAAGTGTGACAGGACTTTATCACATACCACTGGCCTACAGAAAGTCCCTGGTTAGTAGAAACTAGTTTTATTTTATTAAGCGGTATGATATATGAAGTATAAGTTCATTTTTGGAATCGTATATGGTTAAACTCACCAAAGACGAACTTATGTATATTTGATAACTATTGCTAAACTTTTGTTTGAAACAGATGGAATGACCCATAATTCTATCACATGATCTGTTAACACTTCACGAATAACAAATTCAACTTCATTTCTTTAAGAGATGAAGTGGAAATTGTTCAAAGCACGAACAACAGTGAGATTGTACCAAAATCAAGTAAGTATTTATTCTAATTCAAATTTTTCAACTTTAGGGAAATGATATTGAAAACCAAAAATGTTTTCCTAGTGATCTTATATATGATGAATAAGATGGTACCCTAGATCATCACAAATTTATGGCTTTGCGATTGTTGGCTTTTTCATAGCCATGTTCTCTACCACTCTCCATCAGAACTTGATGGTTATATTTTTCTTCCATATCCATATTTTCACCTATGTTCTCCTACATGGAAACCCAGTGATGAGTTAATTTGGGTAACCGTTACATTTCATACTTTAGTTTTTAAATCCATGTTTCGGTATTCCTTTTTACGATGTGGGTTTCTATTAAACAAACTTTCGAGTAGTAAACCATTTATAACCCCGACGAATTTCGAGGGTGAAATTCATTTTAAGGGGGGTAGAATGTAACACCCCGAGATTTTATGAAAAATATTCTTTTAATTTCATTAATGTCTTGTGTTGTATTCTACACCAAGATTACCTTGCGCTATACGCAACACCGTATTAGCTTACAGTATACGCAACACTATTCTTGGATCGTGTTACACACAATTTTGATAATAGTTATTCTACGCAACATTGAGTCTATATATATATATATATATTCAATGTATAAATGAAATATGGTTGGATTCTGTTATAATAAACAACGAAGGATTCTTTCACAACACGCAACCCTGACTTGGCTTGCATTACACGCAATCACGACCTTCCTCGATAGCGTGTGTTGTACGCAATACCGGGTTTTAATAAACAACGATATATTATTATAATATTGTCATGAACTAGCCGTTATGAATTTTATTAACTAAATTTTGAATTTTATAACATTATAATTCATCTTACACATTTTCTAGAACATGGTATAAGAAAAAAATAAATTTTTCGGGTAAAATAAGTATTTTTCAAAAAATGCAGTTTTGCCGCCTTTTGATGGCGCACCCACTTTAAATCTAGTTTTTGACATCTTTATAAGTTCAATTTGACAAAATAAAATTCTTCTTTTGAATCAGGATATAAAAATTTACATTAGAAAATTTTTTGATATTTTTCCGATAACTTTCATATTTTAATGAATAGTAAAAACACGCTATATTTTAATTAAAAACAACTTTTTTCATCGTAATATCTTATGTGGTTAAATTATAATATTTAATGGTTTTAAAGTATAAATAGAATATATTTTTACCATTTAATATAATGTATGTCATTAGCATTTATTCTACCTTGAATTCGTAGGATAAATCAATTCAATCTTTTGCAATGTTTTAAAGAAAAACCCGTTTTCTTTCGACAACGGGATTAATTTTAATTTAATTTCTGAAAATTTTGTGTATTGAATTTGGAAAAATGGATTCCATATTTGGAATCATTGGATCCAAATTATGTTAATAAGCTACCTTTTATTTTTGGGCATTGTGAATAGTAACTACGGTAAATTTTATTTACCATAGTTAAAGGTAAATCGGGTAATTAAGGGTAAATATAAGATTATAAAATTACCCTAACACTTGGAAATATAATATTGTATGACTAAAAGTCGACCCATATCACCTAAGGGTCGGATTAGATTCATTTTATGGACTTTTTACTATGAAAATAATTTAATTATTATTAAAACCAAAGAAAGTGACAACATGTCACTCTCTTAAATCTTATAAGTATAATAATTTTAATTTAGCGATAAACATCATAAAAGTTAAAACATGAATAGTCTACAGAAAGATAATAAAATTACATACATCATGATAATTTATTTAGAATTTTTTGGGATTAAATAATTGTCATTAATAGTGATACATTAATGATGCAGAAATTATTTATTTAGTGAAAAATCAATAATATAGTTTTTATTGAAATATTAATACATATCAAAAGGCCCAAAAATCTGAACAAAACTTATTATTAGTGTATAGATAAACCCTAATCATCCACTGACCTAATAGTTGACCATTTGGATCCTTATTAAGGCAATTATGACAGTTATATTATTTTATTTTAAATGATTCCAAAGTTGTCACCTTCATAATTTAATAAATATAACAATTTAAATATTGTGATTTTAAGATGATAAATTCGAGTAAAAATATTATTGTGAAATTTAATCGATTTCTATTCATCATAGTATTTTATTTTTAATTTTTATGCAACAAATAAGTATATTAAATAATTATACAAAAATGTTGTCGTAATTATTTTATTAAGAGATAAACCAAATAAATGGTTTTAAAAATAATAAAATAAATTTTATATGAACTATTTAATATGATACACTAATTTTTATAGATACATATGACCTTTTATTAATCTATTAAAGCTTTTATTTCGAACATATCTTCTGTATATATTTTATTTAAATTCAAATAAATTAATAGTGTCAAAATTGACACTATTGTTATTTTATAAAAATAACATATTATAAAATTGTTTAAAAATCACAAAAACATTTAAAAATTATAAATTTAAATTTATATGGTCTATAATGTTATAAATTAAACAATTATGGAAAATTCACAACAAATAAGTAATTATTTGTTATTATTTAAAATTTAGAATTTTATTACCACAAATAAACTTAAATAGATTAAATAAAGATAAATCAAAATTATAAGGTTTAAAATAAGATCCAAACATGTCTAAATTTGATTTGTTGATGAGATTACAACCATATCTCATCTAATATTCTAATATGAGTCATTTTTGGAGGTTTTTAAGTGGGGTTAGATTTATTATAAATTAATATTTTTAAGAATTCCAAAGGTGTCCCTCTCCTCCCTTATAAAAGGGAACCTCCTCCCTCTCCTCCTCACACCAATTTGAGCCTTCAAGCTCGGCCAAACCCTGCCACATTATCTTCTCCACTTCCATAGAAACATCCTAGAGGTTCTGGTCTTCTTTAAAGACAAATCTTAGTGCCCTAAGAGGAGGTTTCAAAGAGGCGTATCGAAGAAGAGGTAATTTCTTCTCCCGATTCTTTCAAGCTTCTTTCTTCTTCAACTTATTCTTCTTTAGTTGTTTCATTATAAAGTAATAACATCAGTATCACTAATATACTTATTTGTTATTATAAATATGAAACAACCCCATTTCATCTTCTATCCATCCTACGGAAAACAAAATCACCGCGCGTGCGTACGTACGGAATACCGTCTCCACGCCGTGGTGTAATCTGTTTTTCCACCAACACCTTACATGGATGGGTATAATGGTGTAAAGAATAACTATACATAGTTATTATAACATCATACTGATTCTGATATATTGTATCATCCACTCCAATTCAATTCAATAATCATGAAAACGATATCATCGCTCGTGCGTACGTACGGACTACCGTCTCCACGACGCGATGAGATTCATTATCCACTTTAACCATTCATGAATGATTATAAAGTACATATAATAAGTAATCATGAAATATATGACATAATAATGATACTGGATTTATGTGTATATATATGTATGTCATCTACTTAATTACATTCAACTCAATAAGGAAACGAAAACAGCGTTCATGCGTACGTACGGCCTACCGTCTCCATGAACGGTGTATTTCTTTCCATTTACTGATTTATTATATATATGTATATTCTGAATATATATTATATATAAATCATGTTTTATATTCTGTAATTAAGTAATCATGATCTAAGTAATCATATGAATAATTACAAGTCAAAACACGGACGACAAGTGAAACGATTTTACCCAAATAGCTCTTTAACATGGAATTTACAAAAGAACGGGTAAAATAAAGTCATAAGTGAACCATATATGATATCATAACAATGATTATGATTCTGGAATAAGTCAATGACATTATTTAAATCATTATACAGGAGGTTCGGACACTTACGAAGCAAATCAGACCTAAGGTAAGGGAAAATATCACAATCTCATTTTTATTCGAGATTGTTTATACTTTAGTATTTACTGGGGTGTATTTTATCATCCATATCCATGTTTCCTCAATATGTAATATTATTTCCATCCCCCTACAATTTTTTAAATCTAATTTTACCCTTCGGTGAGTTTTTAGTAAAAGATATGAAAGGAATCTTTTGTCGTTTTTCGTACGAGGTACTTTTTGACTTTTCCGACAAAAGTACGAAGAATGTTTTTTTTAACTTATACGGCATGAATGGATTTTTAAAACATTATTTCCAAGAAGCTTCCTTTACAAGTTTTCAAGTTTATATTTAATCAACTTCTTTTAGTTTCAAATTATAAGACATGTTAAGAAAGGAAAATGTTTTTGAAGTATAAAGGATATTTTCCTCAAGAATGGAGTTCAAGTGTTTTATCAAAATTATTTTCCATATAAGATAATATAGGGTTCTGTTTCTATCCCTATTTTTAAATTGATTTGATTATGTTGTGATGGAATTACTTTTATTAATTCCTTTATCTTATATGAATTTTTTTATGATGTCATGTTGTTTAAGAATCCCATTTTTATTACATGGGTTATGCAATGATGTATGATTTATGATTTTGTGGCACACATAAGAATGGTATCATTATGAAATGGGTGGGACCTATATCTCATTCCAATGCATTGGGTAAAGATTTTATATCTCATGAGATAAACATGGCTGGAACGGTAGGTTATACCGGTTCAGTGAAATAGGACTAAAACGAGGGTGACTCGGTTCAGAAATGGACTTTGTCCACTAAGATAGTCTTGGCAATGAGTATTGACTAATAAGAAATTATTCTATATGATTATGTGTGTATGCCACAAGGTTTCATGTTTTAAGTTATGATTATTGGGATTACATTTCACTACTATGATTTATCCCATGTTATGATATTATGATCTGTTTTGCAGGTTAGGATTTCCAAAATGTTATGTTCTTATGAATATGATGTGATTGATATTTCTTTTGTTTACCCTTACTGAGCATTTGAGCTCACCCTTTTATGTTTTCTTTTCCCCAGGATTTAAATAAAGGATTTAGGTTTTAAAAAAAGTAGATCTTTATGGGATATGTTGAAGATCTTTCACCACGATTAGAAGATTATATTCCGAGTTTCCAAAGACACTAAACTATTACGGTCCTTGTGTGTGTGTTTTTGTAATGTACTAAGTTTTCCGCAAAAGTAATGTAATGTCCATGTACGTCAGGCTTCGGGTCTCTACAGTATATTATCACAGAATCAAGCATGCTATGAGCAGTAATCCTATAGATGGATGTGAAAAGAAGGAAGTGATGAGCGGACCTCAGTGTCCCAGCAAATGAGCAAACCTCAGTGGCCCAACAGACGAGCAGACCTCAATAGCCCAGAAGACAAGCAGACCTCAGTGG
This sequence comes from Viscum album, assembly GCA_963277665.1. Taxonomy (NCBI): domain Eukaryota; kingdom Viridiplantae; phylum Streptophyta; class Magnoliopsida; order Santalales; family Viscaceae; genus Viscum; species Viscum album. The sequence continues at coordinate 78,805,918 of OY728166.1, forward strand.
CCCAACATACCTCAGTGAATCATCATGGATGAGTACCTCAGTGGTACAATATGTTTAGTATTATGACTAATATTATTGCTTTTTATAATTTAGGTTATACCTGTGTGAGTTTTCCACTACTTTGGGTGTAATTTTCTTTGTGGTTTGGGGTATCTACTGAGTATTGTGTTACTCTACACGAGTTTCACCCACATGTGTCGTGTCTTGTGGAAATGATGGACATTTTGATGGAGATTTTGGTTTCCCAAGATTAGTCAGCTCTCAGTGAGGTTAGATAGGGGACATGTACTCCTACAGATTCTAGAAACTACTCTTTACCTACCCTTCAGGTAGGGTTTTCTATGGACGGGTTTTTAGAGACCTTTGTACTCTCTTGTTTATAGCTTGTCTTTTGTTGGATTTGTATTCTGTCCCATTTTCCTTTCAGCTTGTACCTTTAATCTCAGTGGTTTTTTAGTGGCATTCTTGTTTAGTTTTCAGCATTGTGGGTTGTGGTTGTGTGTGTGTGTGTGTGTATAGGTATCCAGGAAAATGACTCCCACTTGTGGGATAATGTCTTCAACGCTAGTCGTCAGCCCTTAGCCATCGGAAGGCAGGCTTGGGGTGGTCATGTCACATTCCCTGGGGGATGGGTCATGACAAAGTGGTATCAGAGGGAGGTTGGTACTACCTTAAAGATCAGGAGTTTGTTGTTTTGTTTTGGGGAAACAATGTTTAATGTTTCGAGTTTGATTTTCAGACTCGGGGAACCTAGTTTTGGATCAGTGGCTGGCGTATCCATACACCAGGGCCCTGAATTATGCTTATTGAATTGGTACATGAAAACACTAGTTGCATGAATCATATAATAATTGAGAGTGTTCTCATGTACTTTTGAGTTAGATTCATCTCACTGGGTATAATATATTGATTTTGGTTCATATTGATCTATTTTAGGATGCCTCCATGTGTACAACAAGCCAATATTTCATTACATGAACGTGAGGGTGGTACACCTAGAGACGAGGAATTAGTTCAAGGACCAGTAATAGAGATGGCCCCACTGGGTGGTTCACCAGTGTTCCACCCACCTGTTGATTAGTAGTTCCTACTAGCATTACCAGTATCGGATTCAAGTAGGCTTAGTGCTTTAAACAAGTTCCAAAGTAAAAGGCCTCTCGGGTTCAGGGGTGAGACTGACCCCTAAGTGGTTGAGGATTGGCTTGAGGTAGTTATGCAAGTCTTTCACCTAGCACTACTACAAAAAACGGGAAAGGGAATCTCCCCCTTATATCAGCGCTAAGCAAAACCACTGATAAAGGTTACCCTGTATGAGTGATAAAATTTTAGCGCTGATATATGGTCTCTTTATCAGCGCTAGAAAAGCGCTGATAAAGAATTCCTGTATCAGTGCTACAATTTTAGCGCTGATACAGGGAGTCTTTATCAGCGCTTTTCTAGTGCTGATAAAGAGTCCATATATCAGCGCTAAAAAAGTGCTGCTAAAGAACTCCTTTATTAGCGCTAAAATTTTAGTGCTGATACAGGGTAACCTTTATCAGTGCTAAAATAGCGCTGATAAAAAGACCCTTTATCAGTGCTAGAAGAGCGGTGATAAAGACTCCATGTATCAGCGCTAAAATTTTAGCACTGATACAGTAAGGATTTATCAGCGCTTTTGTAGCGCTGATAAAGGGTACTATTATCAGCGCTAAAAAAGTGCTGATAAAGGTATTCTTTATCAGCACCATTTTAGCGCTGATAAAACCTTAGTGCATTTTTTTATAAAGTCGGTCTCATAGTGTCCTTGTTTTATCGTGACCTAAAGCTCTCGTGGTACTGGAACTCTGCGACTCCCCTCTGCCGCCCACTGAGATCACGTTGCCGGACCTCCGCCACCCTCGCTACTCGTTACCGGACCTCCGTCGCCCGCTGAGTTCGCATTGCCGGACCTCCGCCGCCTGCAACGCTTCCAAGCTTCGGTTTGCAGGACCTCCTTTAAGGCATGTTTTCCAAATCTTTTTTCAATATTTTTCTCCTCTCCCTTTTGTATATCATTTTTTAACATGCTTTTTTATTATATGGGTGAGTATTATGGATTGACCAATTGAAGAAAATGGACCACACTTGATGGAAAATGATTTAAAGGGGGTAATTCACATGTGTTTACTAATTTTCATTATATTTCTCAAGAACGTGGTGCTTGTTTACTTTTATTGTTGAAAATCATCATTGTTTTTTGGTGGGGTTGTTTGAGAAGTTTTTTATTAGTTTGGTTGTGATAGATTCCATTGGGGGAAAATGTGAGATGGTTGAGGTGGTAAATCATGCAGTGGGGAAGCATCAACCTTTCCATTGTTAAAAAGATGTAATGAGTGGGTTATTGTGGGAGATGACATCGTTAGTTGATATGGGTTTTCCTTTTAGTTTCCCAGTGACATAGAATATAGTTGTTAATGATGGAATTGAAAAGGGTTTGGTGGGAATTGAATAACTTCATGGATAAAAATGAAATGGTGGCTATAAACCTATGACTACTCTTAATTCAGGAAACATCCAACTCTAGGTGATAATCCTAGGTTTCCTTAGGTGAGGAGAATATGAAGTCCCTATGTTATGGGAATATGAGATCTTCTTTATCTCCCAAATAATGTCCCCTTGATTATACCTCATGAGATTATAAATAGATTCATTAGGGGATATGCCTAATAATACCCTAAGTGATGATCATAAGATCTCTTATTCATCTCCTAGGTAATGATCCTATGATTATACCTCACATGAGGAGCATGAGATTCCTGAGGCGATGTTCCAAAGAATCCGCTATGTGATGAGCATACGATCTCTAAACACTTCCCTTAGTAGATGATCTTATGTTCTTACCTAGTGTGATAAGAACACGATTCATTAGTTGATGAATATAGAAATCATTATGTGCTATGAATATATTTTATGAACCAAATTGGTGTAGATTCCTCACATGAAAAATGTGATCCACCTTGTGTAATGAGCCCAAATATCCAATTAAAATGGACCTTATTCTATGGGAACCATACATATTAGGCCATACTCTAAATGAAAACATTCCCACACATAGAGGACCATATTCACTTAGTGGTCCATACTCCTACTAGTTGAAAAAACCATATACCACATAGAGTCATATTTTTTGTGAATCCAAAATACACTCATTAGGCTATATCCCCTTTTAGTTAGACCAAAAATGTCTTATCACACATATTTACCATACTAACTTTCACTTGGTATCATTCGAAAAATCATCTATACAAATTGATGTTAAACTATATCAATTATTTATTATTAGAAGTACATTGCACATGGTTGTGATAAATACCCTCGGTGCATTCACTAACCCATGACATGTTGGAGGATGGTTTTAGGGGGTCACTAGACTATAATATACTAACCAGTAGAGGGGTCTAAATGGATATAGTCCATGAAATAGTGTTATCAAAGAATTTTATTAGGAGATATTATGGGGTTTGATGTTAGGAATATTTGAGGATTTCAATGGTTTGGTTTAGAAAGTATTTCATTTGAAGTCATTGGTATGTTTTGGGTGTAACTTTCCTTAGGTTTCAAATTATGCTCTTAGTGGTTCTTCATGGTTAGTGGTTGTAGTCTCTTGTTTGGGTGAAGGGATGTGTTCTTAGTATATTTCCATATTATGATGTTCTTCATGGTTAGTGGTTGTAGTCTCTTATTTGGAGATGTATGATGTTCATGGTGAGGGACACTATCTAGCTAGTGGTGTCGTTGTATATGAGAAAGCATCGATGTAGTTGGAGATGTATGATGTTCTTCATTTGAGAAAACTCATTCAGATTCCAAGTGGGTGTTTTTATAATATATCTTATTTTTGGGATTCATGTGTTTCATGAATTCATATTTTATCCATTTGAAGTTGGTTAAACATGTTTTGATCATTTTTAAGCACAAAATAACCCTATTAATGAAAATAATATATAGAATGGATGGTATCTTGTTGTGAATTAACCTTTTTCATTGAAATAAATTAGGTTTACTTCTAGCCAACATGAAATCCACTAACCTATTCTCAAATACCATGTTTTTCCATCTTGTTTGGGGTATTTTGATTCACTCCCCCCTTTTGGTTTCCATTTCTTCTTGGCATGATCATCAGTAACGGTTTCACTTCCCCCAGCAGTGAGTATTTAGGCATGATGAATAAATACTAATGGTTAGGCTCTATTAATCTCCATTTTTATAAGGAAGTGGTTCTCTTCTATTGTATTTGGAATTCTTGTTTTGTGTACTTAAACCATAAATAATAATATTTGAGATTCTAATATGATGGATATGAATAAAGATTGGATGGATGCTAATCGTTTAAGAATAGAGTACGAGAACGGAGTGAAAGAGTTCATCAAGTTTGCAAAGGATATTGCAAAGGATCCTTCTCAAATCTTTTTTCCATGTTTATGTTGTTTTTATTCTAGACTACTTACTCCAGAGGAGTTGGAAGAACATTTGATATGTCACGGAATAGATCGGAGTTATAAATGTTGGAATAAACACGGAGAAAAAGCGAATGTAGCTATTGGCTGGGATAAAACTGCATTTTATGGATTGTCAGATATGAATACAAATATGGAAAATGAAGAAGACCGTATGGAGGATGTGATTACAGATGTCAATGATGATGAATATCATATTGAGGAAATGACAAAGACAATTCAAGATGAACTCCGTGATTGCCCAAAATTGTTTGAGAAGTTAAAGAGTTGTGCAAAGATTCCATTGTATGCTGCTTGCACTAGGTATATAGCATTTTCAGTTGTACTGAAGTTGTATAAATTGAAAGAAGGAAATGGATGGAGTGATGTCAGTTTTACGGAACTACTTGCTCTCTTGAATGACATGCTCTCGGAAGATAATGAGCTCCCAAGCCGGACATATGAAGCTAGACGAATGCTACGCTCGATGGGAATGATTTCTGAAAGAATACATGCATGCCTGAAAGACTGTATATTGTTTCTCAAAGAGAACAAATCACTTACAAAATTCCCAAAGTGTGGTTCTTCTTGATACAAGAAAGATAAATCCAATACTACGAAAGTTGTATGGTACTTTCCAATCATTCCAAGGTTTAGGCGTCTATATGGAAGTGAAGAAAATGCAAGACAATTATCGTGGCATGCAGATAAAAGAAATAAAGATGGGTTATTACGTCATCCGGCCGACTCTCCTCAATGGAAGAAAATTGATCACGAGTATCCTGAATTTGGAAAAGAGCCGAGAAACCTTCGTCTTGCGTTATCTACAGATGGAGTGAATCTTTTTGGTTTTCAAACCAGCACTCATAGTACATGGCCTGTTATGTTGGTAAATTATAACTTGCCACCCTGGTTATGCATGAAGCAGAAATTCATCATGTTATCTATGCTTATATCAGGACCAAAACAACCAAGTAACGATATTGATGTTTATTTGGATTCTTTGATCGAGGATTTGAAGTTATTGTGGGACTCAGGTGTAATGTTGTATGATGCTTATAAAAGTGAATACTTCACGTTGAGAGCGATATTGTATGGGACAATAAATGATTTCCCTTCTTATAGAAATTTTTCAGGCTATAGAATTAAAGGAACTCAAGGGTGTCCCATGTGTGAAGAAGATACAGAATCAATTAGGTTGAAACATTCATTAAAATATGTGTTTCTAGGACATCGTAGATTTCTACCTCGTCGGCATAAGTACCGATCTTGGACGACATCATTCAATGGAAGTTCAGAAAAACACGCAACACCGTCTCCACTAATAGGTGATCAGCTATTTGAGAAAGTAAAATATCTGAACACTATTTTTGGTAAACCATTTTCGAAAAACCTTATGAAAATCGGTTGGAAAAAGAGCTCAGTTTTTTTTGAATTACAATACTGGAATTGTTTGTACGTCAGACATTTTCTTGATGTGATGCATGTGGAAAAAATGTATGTGATAGTGTTATCGGAACGTTGCTAAATGCCCCTGGAAAAACAAAAGATGGAATTAAGGAAAGGTTGGACATGTTTGACATGGGAATACGAGAAGAGTTGGCTCTCGTGAAGGGTGAAAATCGAATGTTTCTTCCTCTAGTTGCTTATACTCTTTCTAGGGCGGAGAGATATCAGTTTTGTAACATTTTCAATGATGTAAAGGTTCCAGAGGGGTACTCATCAAATATCAAGAACATTGTGTCAATGAACGATTTGAAGTTAAAAGGTTTGAAATCACATGATTTCCATGTTTTGATTCAAGATCTAATTCTTATAGGTTTACATTGCATTTTTCCCAAGAATGTTCGTCATACGTTAACCAAACTTTGTTTCTTTTTCAAAGATATATGTAGCAAAGTTTTAGACCTGGGGAAATTTCCAGCTATGGAAAAAGAAATTGTCATCATATTATGTGAATTAGAAATGTTCTTCCCACCAACATTCTTTGATATGATGGTTCATTTGATGATTCACTTGGTGAGAGAGATTCGACTTTGTGGTCATGTGCACTATAGATGGATGTATCATGTTGAACGGTATATGAAGGTTTTGAAAGGGTATGTCAAAAATCGAAGTCGTCCAGAGGGTTGTATAGTGGAGCGATATATTGTTGAGGAAGCCATTTAATTTTTTACTGAATACCTTTCTGATGTGGAAAGCATTGGTCTCCCGAAATCTCGTCACACTTGATGCATTGAGGGTGAGGGAATTTCTGGAAGAGAAGTTGTGACAATCAATATTACAGATCGGGAGCAGGCTCATCTTTATGTTTTGCATAATAGTTGGGAGGTTGCTCCATATATTAAAACTCACAAAGAAATTCTTAGTCAGTTGAATCCCTCGAGGGATGAAAAATGGTTATCAGATACACATAATCACTAGTTTATAGGATGGTTTCAGGACCATATTTTTAAGCAGTTGGATGAAAATCCAAATTCAATTTCATAACGTCTTCGATGGCTAGCCACTAGACCAAGTGTGTATGTATTATCTTACAGTGGTTATGTAATTAATGGTTATACATTCTATACAGATGAACATGATGAAGATAGTACCATGAAAAATAGTGGAGTTACACTAGTGGCTGAAGAGATGCATGTTTCTGGTAGTAAGGACAAAAATCTCATTTATGAAAATATGTCATACTTTGGCATTATCAAACTAATATGGGAGTTGGATTATACGACATTCCAATTGTTGATTTTTCAATGAAAATGGGTTGATAACAACAGTGGTGTTAAAATAGATGAATGGGGATTTGTGAAAGTTGATTTTAGTAAAGAAGGGTACAAAGACGAACAGTTTATAATGGCATCACAAGTGGTACAAGTTTTTTATGTTCCAGATCCCGCAAACCGAAAGTGGTCGGTTGTTCTGTTATCGTCCAAAACTACTGAAGGTTCTGATGAAAATTCAGTTGAGGACGATCCTTTTAGTGGTACGTCGCAATCATTTCGGAGCGGTCCCAATGCAAATGATGTTTTGTATGTTAGAGGAGACCACAATGAAGGGATTTGGATAGTCGATAGAGGTGTCAAATCCCTTCAACCTTTGAAAAGAATAAAGAGAGTTCAGTAAACAGGTTATATTTTGTTTGTAATATAGATCTTGTTATCTCATGTTATTATCTTATCATTACTGAATTTATGTAATCTGAATTAACTGTTCAACCACTTTTGCAGATAATGACTTCTGCACATTCTGATGCTCCTAACCTTGAGGCTGAACAAGTCTCTCAAGCAGCAGCTGTTGTGGCTGCTACTGCTCTTGCAGCTCATGTTGTTGTTGTTGTTTCTCCTGATGCTCCTGTAGCTCATGTTGCTGCTGTTGTTTCTCCTGTTGTGGCTCCGGTTGCTTCTGATGCTCCTCCTGCTGCGGCTCCTGCTGCTGCTGCTCCTCCTGCTGCTCCTCCTGCTGCTCCTCCTGCTGCGGCTCCTGCTGCTCTTAGTGATGAGGTCCAACAACCATCAACAAATGTCGTTGATACCATTATAGATGAACATATAGATGATTTTGATATCGATGAAATGGTCCGGAATGAAGGACCAGCGTCGCAGAAATCACAGGTGCATCGTAGTTTGATGGTGTTAGCCAAAATTATTAAGGCGAAAAGCAAAGGCATCAAATTTGAAGTCGGATAGAATGCACGAGGCCAACATGTGAATCCCAACAAGGCTATGTTTAGAAGCTACATTAGAGTTTTCACTCAGCAACGTGTGCCGATTGACATAGATTCATGGCACCATGTTGTGTCCGGGCTGAAGGCTGTGATCTGGGAAGAAATTAAGGTAACATTATGAATTTATTTCTTTAATTTACTACCAAATAAAATAATAAAACAATGTCTTACTCTTCTCAATCTGTTGAAGAGTACATTTATAGTAGATGATTCACACAAGGATTATGTACTAAGGCTTTAAGGAAAGATTCATCTAGGTTTTCGCACTATTTTAACAAGATGTCACCTCAAAGATTCTAAAGGTAAACTAAACCCGCACCCACCCATTTTCTACGCTCACCTGATATCCCAAGAAGCATGGGATGCATTTATTGGTCGTCGTGGGGATGAGAAGTTTCAGGTACATTGTGAGTGATAATATGTTGTTTGAAGATACTTGTATTCATCACTTTGATTGTCAATATTTCATTTATGAAACAGAAACTCTGTACTGGAAATAAAAAACATGCTTCAAAACCAACATACCCCTATCGTAAAGCAAGGATGGGGTACGCTTCATTAGAAAAGAAAATGGTACGTATTTTAAATTTACAATAATATTTTTAGGTGCTAATAAACAACATCATAATTATTTTTCTATGTTTATATGTAGATTGATGAGTCTAAAACCAAATGTACTTCCATCCCACGTCATGTGCTATGGAAGGAGGCACATATGAACAAAGATGGGAAGTTAGTATATGAGAACACACAGAAAGTGTGGGAAATATGTGTAAGTATGACACGAAGATAATATAATTTGTTTAAAATTTCCATTACATAAAAATAATTAGTTATTTTCCTATATCTGACAGTCACAGGAATCAGCTACTCCTGTAGCTGATACAGACCTATTATTGATGGATTTGAAGCAACCAGAAAAATACGGTCGTGTCAGAGGTGCAGGGTTTGGGGTGACACCCCGAGTATATTTTGAGACGAATAAAAAAATGGATGATACAGATGAAAAATTGGAACAAATGAGCGAAAAAATAGCAACCCTTGAAGAACAATTGCAATGGCAGGGAGAGTTGCTAGCAACTTTTATGGGTGGGAAGCAAAGGGAAGACACAACTCAAGAACAACCGCCGCATGAACATCCCACTCCATTCCCCACTAGCTTTGAGGCGAGACATTCGCCTTAAAGAACTGTCTTAGCTGTGGTAATCAATATTCTAATAATTTTTCCCATGAAATATGAATCATACAAACATTGATAATTTTTCTATACTCATCTTCTACAGGGTGATAATGATTGTGATTTATATCTGTCAACACCCACCTATCACCTTGTAGTGAGGGATACAGTGTTCAATATACCAGATGCCACACTGCATAATAGACCACTTCCGAAAGATCATTTGAAAGTGACGATTACTGTAGCTCATGAGCCAAAGGAAGAGCTACCTATTCCACTTGATGACGATGATATTCATACGGTTGAAAAGGCTATTGGGACATTCATTGCATGGCCGTCACAACTTGTAAGAGTACATGCAGACAAAGAGGTATTTATTTCCTTTTCTTTTCAAGATAAACCCTTAACAATTAATGAAAATAGGGTCTGAACCAATGATTGTTGTTATATACAAAGAAAGGGAAGGGGGTGACAAACGTCGGCTCAAAACCATCTAAAGGATCGACCAACCGATACCAATGAGCTACTGAAAGAACAATAACACCACCTGTTCTCTTTCCACATTTACTACCATTGAAGACTCATGTGGATACAAAGCTAAAAGATAGTAATAGTCATATAGTGGTTTTTGAAGAGAATATATACGGAGAGGAAAGTAAATATTTCGTTGCTGCTGAAAATGTATATGAAATCCTTGAAAATGGTTGGCTAGGCGTCACAGTTGTAAATGTATATATGAGGTTTGTTTCCATGAATTTATTTTCCAAAAGCTGATCTAGCGTGAAAATTATGACTAAATGCATTTTATATTGTTGACAGATGCATTTATGAAAAACAATTGAATGAATTTTCCCATGATCCAAGATTTGGAATGGTTAGTCCTCATATCACATCAACACACCTAACAAAAATAGAACCATAAAAAAGGAATGGAATAGTGAACGGCTTGTTGAAAACATTTGAACGCAAGATTATAGATGATAGACTTTTCCTAATACCAACCATGCAGGGGTAATACTCTACGATTAAATCATATCAATTATATTTTCACTTCTTTTATTACTTATTCTTTTTTGTGTTTTTAGGAAACATTGGTTGCTAATTGCGGTCAACTTGGATACTCTGAAGATTTATTTTCTGGATTCAAAGCAAGGATATCCATCAAACCGACCACACATGATGGAGTTTGTGAATCTGTAAGACACTACATCTTACGTTTTAGGTCTAAACATCAAGTAATATAATTTATATTATCTTTTACTGATAGGGAGGTGTATCATTATCGTCTAAAAAAAGGAATTCGGCCAGGGGATAAGAATAATGAGGCGTGCAAGTACTACGTCTGGACAAATATCAGGGTATATATAATAAAATTTCACTATCCAAACACATCTCAACACAAGTTACTTATTCTCCTAAGGATCAATTTTTTTGCAGTGTCCAAAACAAACAAACGATAATGATTTTGGTTATTATGTTTGTAAATTTATGAAAGAGATCGTTTTTCATTAGCAAACTAGCATCCCTAAAGAGGTATTTTTAAAAACAACTACTAGTTCGTTTAAGTTATTTATTAATTCTTTATTTTTTTATTTTGCAGTACTACTATGACTGTCGAAAATCTTCATACTCACAAGACGATATAGATGTGTTTAGAAATGAGTGGGCCGCATACCTGATGGAAGATTGTACACAAATACAATGAAGATCCGACTTGGGGACATGTACAATTTGTAGTCATTTTTTAGATGGGTTAAGGGGATCAAAAGATGAAACATTATTGTATGTAAATGTTCATAGGAAAATTTTAATTGTTTTTAAATAAAACAGTCTTTCTCCAATGAGTCATTGTCCTATTTTAACAGATGATATGCACCAGCAACATGCAAGAATGCTGAACCACTCAAAGGGTCTCTATTTTGTTTAAAATGGACAAGATTTTAAGTGAAAACAACAACTAAACTACGGAAATCCGACCAAACGCATTCGGATTGCATTGATCTTTTATAAAAACGATCCAAGGGTCCTTGGTAATGTGTACGAGTCAACCCCGCCTCAATCCGAGGCATGGTGTGGCCGCTAGCACTCAAAGGATCTCTATTTTGTTCAAAAATGGACAAGATTTTAAGTGAAAACAACAACTGACCTATGGAAACTAATGATCAGAGGCAGCTTGATTAGCATCCCATCTTGTTCATCAAATGGATTGGTCAACTTCCAATCTATCATGGAGGATGTCGCACCACCTTTACACGCAACTAATGATCAGAGGCAGCTTGATTAGAAAAACAATTCTTAGGGCTCTGGACATGAAAGATCATGCGGTGCCATAGTTGCTCAGCAACCTCAATTTACCCCACATTATATAAGGCTATTGCATGATGTCCAAGACATAGAGAGAGGAGAAGAGAAGTTGAAAGTCTCGTAGACGAACAACATCAACAATGAACATCCACCACTCTTTCACTATATACATCAAAATCATATCTTTAAGAACGTCGATGTGAATTTCTATCTTAGTTCCATCGAGGATGATGCATGTTGGTCAAATTGTTTTAGAAATTTTTTATCTTCATCTGTGTCTTGTACTTGTACCCATGAATTTGAAGGTGAGTATGTGTACATGATAGTTTTCCTTCTTAGAGAATAGTTTCTAGAAGAGTATAAGAGACATGAAGCAATGAAGATCATTAGAGTGTTGGAGCAAATGTGGTTGCTACAAATAATGTGGAAATTGGCTTGTGCAACACGACCTAAGTTACAACTTGCAGGTATTGTACTTTATTTTTTTCTGGAGGGTTTCAGTGTAAATGCATTTTGGAATGATCATTGCTATTCATTGTCTTTTAGGTTTTTTTGACAGATGAGGGGAAAGGGTGGGGTCTACAGACATTGGAGGATATGTCGAAGGGTGATTTTGTGTGTGAATATGTTGGAGAAAGGGCCTCTTTTCCCTTCAAGCTCCCCAAACCCCGATGGTGATCGGGGTTTGGGGATCTTGAAGGGAAAATATGCCATTTGGTTAGATGTTAGATACTATGGAAATGTTGCAAAAATATAGGATGTAATTTCTCAAAAAGTCACCCTTCGATATATCCTTCAATGTCTGCAGACCCCACCCTTTTCCCTCGGCTGTCAAAAAAACCTAAAAGACAATGAATAGCAATGATCATTCCAAAATGCATTTACACTGAAACCCTCCAGAAAAAAATAAAGTACAATACCTGCAAGTTGTAACTTAGGCTGCGTTGCACAAGCTGATTTCCACATTGTTTGTAGAAACCACATTTTCTCCAACACTATAATGATCTTCATTACTTCATTTCTCTTATACTCTTCTATAAACTCTTCTCTAAGAAGGTCAACTATCATGTATGCATACTCACCTTCAAATTCATGGGTGAAAGTATAAGGCACAGATGAAGATAAAAAATTTCTAAAACAATTTGACCAACATGCATCATCCTCGATGGAAGTAAGATATAAATTCACATCGACATTCTTAAAGATATGATTTTGATGTATATAGTGAAAGGGTGGTGGATGTTCATTGTTGATGTTGTTCGTCTACGAGACTTTCACATTATTTTCTCCTCTCGCTATGTCTTGGAAATCATGCAATAGCCTTATATCATATGGGGTAAATTGAGGTTGCTGAGTAACTATGGAACCGCATGATATTTCATGTCCAGTGCCCTCAGGATTGTTTTTCTAATCAAGATGCCTCTGATCATTAGTTGAATGTAAATGTGGTGCGATAGCCTCCATGATAGATTGGAAGTTGACAAATCCATTTGATGAACAATATGGGATGCTAAATCTGACATTAAGAGCATCCAATACAAGAAATTGTTCCAATGATTCGGCAAGTGAGGCTAAATTTAAATATATTTCCTGTGTTTCATCAAGCAAGTCAGTTCCTAGTTCCAAAAAGCATTCACAAACATCACTCATTAGTTTCCTCAAGGATAAACTTGGGTTCATGGATTTGTATGATCAAAGAGATCTATCCTCTACTACTTTTACAACCTATGTGGTGCATGTTTCAAATTCCTCCAGGAAAAAGGAACAAATGTGGTGAGTTGTAAGCCACATCTATTTGATGTTTTTAAATGTTAATTATGTTTTGAAAATGGGTTCAATCTTTGAGGAAAATTTGAACTGTCCTTGATTCATGTATGGATGATGGATTCAAATCAATTCCAAGTGGTTTTGATGGAAAGGATGGATGATAAAATTGGTTGGTGTTCTCATGGATGTCTAAGCATGGTAAGTTATAAAACATGTTGGGTATGTTGTGGAGTTTTAGTTGGGGTTCTAGTGGTTCTTTCCCGATGATGGAGCTGTTAAACATCAGATGGTGGTGTTTGTGAGCTAAAGCATATAGTGGGGAGCACCATAGAAATTAAGTGGTCAGTTGATGACATGATTGAAGTTTTGAATTAGATAGCCTTGGGTAAAATCCATCTTGGTGTTTAGATCGGTTGAGTACATTGAGATGAAGGTTGTGGTTGGGTTGTGTTATGAGTGTTTGGGGCAATGTAAGTATTTAATGGTACCTTTATGTTTTGCATAATGAATAATTAGTAGATCACATTTGGATTGCATTGATATTTTATAAGAACGATCCAAGGGTCCTTGGTGATGTGTACGAGTCGACCCGCCTCAATCTGAGGCACGGTGTGGCCGCTAGCACTCAAAGGGTCTCTATTTTGTTTAAAATGGACAAGATTTTAAGTGAAAAAAACAACTAGCCTACAGAAATCCAACCAAACGCATTCCGATTGCATTTATCTTTTATAAGAATGATCCAAGGGTCCTTGGTGACGTGTACGAGTTAACCCCGCCTCAATCTGAGGAACGATGTGGCCGCTATCACTCAAAGGGTCTCTATTTTGTTTAACATGGAAAAGATTTTAAGTGAAAACAACAACTGCCCTACGGAAATCAGACCAAACGCATTCTAATTGCATTTATATTTTATAAGAACGATCCAAGGGTCCTTGGTGATGTTTACGAGTCAACCCTGCCTCAATCCGAAGCACGGTGTGGCCGCTAGCACTCAAAGGGTCTCTATTTTGATTAAAATGGACAAGATTTTAAGTGAAAACAACAACTGACCTACAGAAATATGACCAAACGCATTCGGATTGTATTGATCTTTTATAAGAACGATCCAAGGGTCCTTGGTGATGTGTACGTGTCAAGACCGCCTCAATCCGAGTCACGGTGTGGCCGCTAGCACTCAAAGGGTCTCTATTTTGTTTAAAATGGACAAGATTTTAAGTGAAAACAACAACTGACCTACTGAAATCTGACCAAACGCATTCGGATTGTATTGATCTTTTATTAGAACGATCCAAGGGTCCTTGGTGACGTTTACAAGTCAACCCCTCCTCAATCCGAGTCACTTTGTGGTCGCTAGCACTCAAAGGGTCTCTATTTTATTTAAAATGGACAAGATTCTAAGTGAAAACAACAACTGACCTACGGAAATCTGACCAAACGCATTTGGATTGCATTGATATTTTATAAGAACGATTCAAGGGTCCTTGGTGACGTGTATGAGTCAACCCTGCCTCAATCCGAGGCACGGTGTGGCCGCTAGCACTCAAAGGGTCTCTATTTTGTTTAAAATGGACAAGATTTTAAGTGAAAACAACAACTGACCTACGGAAATCTGACCAAACGCATTCCGATTGAATTAATATTTTATAAGAACCATAAAAGGGTCCTTAGTGACATGTATGATTCAACCATTCCTTAATCCGAGGCATGGTGTGGCCGCTAGCACTCAAAGGGTCTCTATTTTGTTTAAAATGGACAAGATTTTAAGGGAAAACAACAACTGACCTACGGAAATCTAACCAAACACATTAGGATTGCATTGATATTTTATAATAACGATCCAAGGGTCCTTGGTGATGTGTATGAGTCAACTCCGCCTCAATCTGAGGCACGGTGTAGCCTCTAGCACTCAAAGGGTCTCTATTTTGTTTAAAATGGACAAGATTTTAAGTGAAAACAACAACTGACCTACAAAAATCCGACCAAACGAATTTGGATTTCATTTATCTTTTATAATAAAGATCCAAGGGTCCTTGGTGATGTGTAAGAGTCAACCTCACCTCAATCTGAGGCACGGTGTGGCTGCTAGCACTCAAAGGGTCTCTATTTTGTTTAAAATGGACAAGATTTTAAGTGAAAACAATAACTGACCTATGGAAATCCAACCAAATGCATTTGGATTGCATTTATCTTTTATAATAACGATCCAAGGGTCCTTGGTGACGTGTAAGAGTCAACCCCTCCTCAATCCGAGGCACGGTGTGGCCGCTAGAACTCAAAGGGTCTCTATTTTGTTTAAAATGGACAAGATTTTAAGTGAAAAAAACAACTGACCTACGGAAATCTGACCAAATGCATTCTGATTGCATTGATATTTTATAAGAACGATACAAGGTTCCTTGGTGACGTATAAGAGTCAAACCTGCCTTAATCCGAGGCACATTGTGTCCTCTAGCACTCAAAGGGTCTCTATTTTGTTTAAAATGGACAAGATTTTAAGGGAAAACAACAACTAACCTACAGAAATCTAACCAAACGCATTCCCATTGCATTGATATTTTATAAGAACAATACAAGGGTCCTTTGTGACGTGTAAGAGTCAACCCCGCCTCAATCCGAGTCACGGTGTGGCCGCTAGCACTCAAAGGGTCTCTATTTTGTTTAAAGTGGACAAGATTTTAAGTGAAAACAACAACTGACCTACGGAAATCCAACCAAACGCATTCAGATTACATTGATCTTTTATAAGAACGATCCAAGGGTACTTGGTGATGTTTATGAGTCAACCCCGCCTCAATACGAGGCACGGTGTGGCCGCTAGCACTCAAAGGGTCTCTATTTTGTTTAAAGTGGACAAGATTTTAAGTGAAAACAACAACTGACCTACGAAAATCTGACCAAACACATTAGGATTGCATTGATATTTTATAATAATGATCCAAGGGTCCTTGGTGATGTGTACACGTCAACCCCGCCTCAATCCTAGGCACGGTGTGGCCGCTAGCACTCAAAGGGTCTCTATTTTGTTTAAAATGGACAAGATTTTAAGTGAAAACAACAACTGACCTACGGAAATCTGACCAAATGCATTCGGATTTCATTGATCTTTTATAAGAACGATCCAAGGGTCCTTAGTGACATGTATGAGTCAACCCCACCTCAATCTGAGGCACGGTGTGGCCACTATCACTCAAAGGGTCTCTATTTTGTTTAAAATGGACAAGATTTTAAGTGAAAACAACAACTGACCTACGGAAATCTGACCAAACGCATTCAGATTGCATTGATCTTTTAAATGGGGGGTCATGGAATGTGATCTATCAGGGGCCTCATATATATCAAATCATGGTTGGACTGGTATACTAGGGTGATCATGTGTTTGGGTCTATGATTCTTATGGGCTTATATCTGGATGAAAATACTCCCATTTGGGAGGGTGGATATGCTTATGGGTCTTATTCCTTAAATGAGAATACTCTCATAGGGGAGGTATGAGATGTATATAGGTATTATTACCCAAATGAGAATACAAACATAGGAGTGGGATGAGATTCTTATCGGGAATATTCACTAAATGAAAATAATCCCATAGGGGAGGGCTGAGAAGATTATATAGATTATGCCTCAAATGAGAATACACCCATATTGGAGGGTTGATATGCTTCTAGGGATTATTATTTGGATGATAATACTCTCATATGGTAAATAATATATGCTTCTTAGTATTATTCCCTAAATAAGGGTACTCCCATAGTATAGGGATGAGATCCTTGTAGATCTTATGCCTCGGAATTGGAAGAACACATATGGGTGGTCTGAGATACTGTTGAGGGTATTCCCTGGATGAGAAAACTCCCATAAGTGGATTTCCATGATGGAGTATAAATAAAACTCACATATTGGAGGTCAATGATAATTATGTATATAGTGGGGATACCATGGTATATTATATGTTTTGTGTGGTTCCTATGATGTACTCAGAGAAACCCTAACATTGGATGAAGTAAGTATGGTTGATCAAGCTTTAATACTTTAGAATCAATGTGTCTTGATGTAGATGGGGTAGGACTTGGTCAAACTATATTTTTATAATGTCGACACGATCCTTGTGAAATGCTTGGTAAAAGTTCAGCACTTGGAAAATTAATTTGGGTTTAATCATGGTCATGGATTTGAGGATCAATGATGATTTTTTATTAGTTTTATTACAGTTCTTTCTCAACTAGGTTGTGTATATTGCCTGATCATTCACTTACAATAACCTATTAAAGGTTTAATATTGGGGTTTTATTAATGAGATTCATCCCCCCCCCAAGTATGTTCACCTCAGTGTGTGTACAAACCTTATAACTTCTTTGAGGTTGAGAACATGATGCATAGTGGATAGAGAAAAGTCTAAAGATTTATGTATTGATAAAACACACCCATGTGGAGCCTTAGGATTGAACTGGAAAGCCCCCCGGACACCCCCTACCCCCCCTTGGACAGCCACCCCAAACCCTTGAACAGCCACCCCAAACCCTTGAACAGCCCCTAAACCCCCTGAATTCTGAATTGATTTCTTTAAGTACTTGATTAAATTATAAATGATGTGTTAACGGTGTACAGGTATAATTTTTGTATGGGTATACTTGGTCTAATTTTCTTATGATTTATGAGTTAATTTTGTATGGGTATACTTTCTTTAATTGGCTTATTGAGATGCTGTTTTTTTGCAGGTGTTCGGGTGTGCTGCTGCAGATTTATCATAGCAGCAGAGAGGGCATTTATCAGTGCTCTTTTAGCGCTGATAAATCGTGCTTTTATCAGCACTAAAACAACGTTGATAAAATATAATTTTATTAGCGGTCTTTTAGCGCTGATAAAACAATCATTTATCAGCGCTAAAGAAGCGCTTGTTTAGCGCTGATAAAGGGTTGTTTTATCAGCACTTTTTTAGCGCTGATAATGGAACCCTTTATCAGCGCCGAGCTTTACAACGCTTTTTTAGTGCTGTTAAAGCCCTTTTTTAGCGCTGTTAATTCCCGTTTTTGTAGTAGTGTAGTGAGGAAACCTCTTAGCCAGATGGAAATCTTAGTCACGAGCCTTATTTAAGGCTAGGCAGGGAAATGGTGGAGCTTGATGATCCAGAAACATAACGAGGAGACCCTCACCTAGACAGACTTTGAGTGCCTATTTAAGGATGAGTTATTTCCATGGACTTTGTGCTCAGTGCCCATATAGAAGCTACTACACCTACAGCAGGGTAGCATGATAGTAGTGGAGTACTTGGTGAGATTCACCGAGCTTTCTCACTGCACTACAAACATGGTACAAGACCCGTTCTTCCGAGCTCGAACTTTTGAGTAGGGACTAGACTAAGAGATAATAGCATATATGGTTTCACTTAGAATCCCTACTCAGGATAGGGTGCTAAAGCAATCCCTACTCATGGAGAGCTTCCTGGCAGAGTAGGTACCTACAACAGGAGCTACTAGTAGACACAGGGTGGTAGAGTCTTCATCCATAGGTATAAAGATGAAGAATCAAGAACCCAAGAGGGTCAATACTTTCAGGGGATTACCCTAGGATGAAGGATTGGTGGTATATTGCTCCTAGGGTAGAGGGATCCATCATAGGAGTAGGTTATGCTACTCATGTAGCAGGCAGAGACACATGGGTCATGACTGCCCGACTCGCCGTACAAATGATCAGCAGATAATCGAGGGACTACTGAGGCAGAGGTAGAGGGTCGAGTAGGGTGGTCCACCAGAAGAAGGATGTGGCAGGGGAGTAGGAATAGAATCAGTCAGTGGCCGTAGGTTCGAGGTGATACCACCACCTCTCCAAGGTGGTCGACCACGAGCTTTGGGACCCGGTGGATAGGGGTGAGGCTAGCTTCAGGTGATGGAGACTTATAACCCTGGTGCTCTAAATATGATTATAGTGACGATCTGTGTCTTCTCCACATTATCTGAAGTTTTTATAGACATAGGTTCTAGTCACTCTTTCTTTTCCATGGACCTTGTTTGGAGCTCGGAGATTCTGTTGGAGTCGTTGGCTTGATCCTTACATTTAGAGAATCATACAGGAGAGGATTTGGTGATCACAGACTCGTGCCGATAGTGTGAGATTACTCTTGGAGGTGAGAGATTTGGCTGGGATCCCCTAGTAGTGGTGGCAAGGCCTTATGACTTCATTTTGGTTATGGACTGGTTATCCACAGTTCATGTTCAAATTGATTATTTTCGGTATAGAGTACAATGTGTCTGCGGAGATGGGACCAGATTTTCCTTCAATAGAGAAAAGGAAAATCTTACAGCATAGGATGGATTCACTCATAGGAGGGTATATCCAATCACTCACCAGTTGGATAGTCTTACCCTCGGTGTGGTAGAAAATAGGAGTCCTAAATTTACTATAGTGGTCGATGAGTATGAGGACATATTCCTTAGGAAGTTTAGAGATTATCTCCATGTAGAGAGGTTGAATTATTCATTAAACAGTACTCCGTGACAGAAATGATATCCACACCATCATATCATATGGCTCCTTTGGAACTTCATGAGTTGAGGGTACATCTAGAGGACCTATATAGTAATGGATTTTTGAGTCCCAGTGTTTCACCTTGGGCGGCCCCTATATTGTTTTCCAAGAAGGGAGACAAAATTTTGAGGCTGTGTGTGCACTATCGGTGCCTGAATCGGGTGATCATAAAGAACAAGTATCCACTAACGAGGTTCGAAGACCTCTTTAATCAGCTGAAGGGAGAGAGGTGGTTCTCGAAGATAGACCTCAGGTCTAGCTATCATCAGCTTCTTGTACGGGATGAGGATGTACCGAAGACAACCTTTAGATGTTGGTATGGCCACTATGAGTTATTAGTGATGCCATTCGGCATGACCAATGCTCCAGAAGTGTTCATGGGACTCCTGAACATGATCTTCCAACCATACCTCAAATGGTTCATCATGGTCTTGATCGATGATATCTTTGTGTACTCTACATCAGAGTAGGAGAATGTGAAACACTTGAGGATAGTCCCAGATATACTTTGAGAACACCAGATTTATGGGAAGCTCTCAAAGTTTTAGTTCTGGATTCATTAGGTCCACTTTCTAGGAAACATCATTTTAGAGGCTGGATTTGCTATAAATTCGATGAATATAGAGGTGGTTCTTTCATGGGAGCTACTGAGGAGTGTTGTAACACCCCAATCTTCCTCGGTATGTTTCCTTTCGAATAATGCAATGACGTGCATTGTACGCAACTTCAAGATTTTAACACACCACAACCAATCAAACTAGCCGTTATGAATAGTAATACCTACTTTTTGAAATTATATAAATTTTATATTTCAAAATGGACTTCATTTTTGGATTCGGAATATCGAATTTAGCCTAAGGTGAAATTTTGGTACTTTTCGGATAACTTTCAGATTTTGATGAATAGTGAAAATTACTAAATTTTAATTAAAAACAACTTTTTTAATCAAAATAATTAATAGTGATAAATTGTGAATTTGAGTGGTTTTAAAGTATATTTAGAATATATTTTTACCATTTAATATAATGTTGGTCATTGGACATAATTTTACAATTAAACCGAACATAAACAAGTGTCAATCTTTTGATAGTTATTATCTCTTAAAAACACGCTTTTTGTTTTGACAGCGGGAATTAATTTTAAATTAATTTCTGCCACTTCTGTGTTTTGAATTTAGAAAAATGGATTCCATATTTGGAATCAGGATGTCCAAATTGTGTAAATAGGTAACTTTTATTTTTAGACATTTTGAATAATTACTGCGGTAAATATTTTATTTACCACGGTTAAGGGTAAATCCGGTAAATAAGGGTTAAAAAATAATATTATAATAATACTAAATTACCCTAAAATGTGTCTTAACCCTATTGGTTGATACATGGTCGACCATGGGCATCTTTGGGTCAATTTTGGGACCCCATGGATCCACTTGTAAGTGATAATGACACTTTATATTAATTAAGTTAAAATGAATACAAAAATGACACAAGCGTATATCTTTTAGAAAAACAATTGTTACATAGGGTTATATATGCTGGATTTTAGATTATAAATATTCATTAGAAAGATAAAAAGATTTCCTACATAATTATATTTTATTTATAATTTTTTGACATTAAATAATTTATTTTATTTATGACACAATGATGATGCAGTAATTACTAAAATAGTAAAAAATTAACATAATTGATATTATAAATACCCAAATAATTATAATATGAAACTTTTAATGAATTAAACAAATTTTCTAGGATAATATGATATATTAGGATTGATTTATTTGACTTTGTTCGAAGTAATAAATCTGTTATGAGTTTCAAAAAAATCAACTAGTGAATAGTGTCAAAATTGACATAAAAGAGTTCTTAAAACAAATATTATATTATTAATTGATATTAAATTCCTAAAAATCTAAGGTTCGGCCAAGAGACTTATATTATGACATGTTAATCATTAATGGACCACTTGGGGGTCTTTTGGATGTATATAGTAAGTTTATTAACCATATTATATAAAAATACAAAGAGACATTGTAAAAGTGAAACTAATTAACTTAGAGTTAATACTTAAAGATAAGGTTAATATAAGTACCCAAACCTGTCTAAATTCTATTGGATGAGTTGTTTTCGACCTATCCCCACCTCAAACTTTGAATAGTCAACTTTGGAGCCATTGGAAACCGAATATGAATTTATTATAAATTAATATTTCTAGCTTTTCCAAAGGTGCCCCTCACCCCTCTTATAAAAGGGCACTCATCCTTCTCATTTCCTCACACCTCTCAAGCCACTTGGATCGTCCAAACTCTGCCCAACTAAGCTCCCCACATCCCTCTCCTCCTCCTTGAAGCTTCCCCTTAGGCAGAAAGCATTTCAACAAGTCCTTTGGTTCGAACCAAAGTGAGTTACCTAAATTAAAGGTAACGATTTCACTTAAATTATTTTCATTTATTTTGCTTCTTCAACCCCCAAACTCTTTTTATTTCCATTATTTTGTAACAACACCAGTATCCTCAATATACTAGGATGTTGTTATAAGAAGTATTCAAACTACACATACACACAACTCCATCTAATGGATGATGAACATAATGTTTCTGTGGATGGCAAACTAACGCCTCACGAAACGATGATTGTTCAAAAACATCTTACCGCCTCTCATGGTGGCTATTATGATGGCACTGTAATTAAATATGATATTAATGATATATATTTTATATATAAGCTTCTGTAATTCCATTTTATTTCATACCATTATTCGTTTCATGTCGTATATACATACGATAATTTCATTTGAGGAAGTGCGGACTACCGCCCCCTTAAAATGATATGACTCGTTCATACCACACATGGAATGTATAAAGGATGGTGTTAATGAACTTAAGTAACATATATAAAATATTATATTATACTGGAATAGTAATATAACTATGTATCATTTGGATTCGATTCTTTTAAAATAAAAAATTAAATGGAAGTAGCGTTCGTGCATACGTACGGACTACCGTCTCCACGAACGCGATGAGATTCATTATCCATCGTATCCATTCAAGTATAATTATCATTTAATGATTTAAAAATGATGTTTACGGACTTGATATCATTATGGATATGAATAAGATACAACAAACATGACTTATGTAACAAAACATATAAAAGAAAATGAGTAAGTTAACACCCGAAACGGCGTTAATACAAAGATATTATTAACAAATCAATGTTAAAAGATCATATATGATATCATATTAAAGTAAATGATTCTTGTATTATTCAATAACAATTATTTCACCATTATACAGGAGGTAAACCTACCATCGACCAAGGAAAAAGTACAAAGTAAGGGATTCTCTTATCTCACTTTCAATTCCGTGAGATTTCCATTATTCGCCACTAAATTATTGAAAGTGGTGTATTATGTATGGACATTTGATATATATTATCATGATTCTCTTTATATTCATGTTATTCTGTAAATCATTTGGTGGTTATTAACTTTTGGCCATACGACTCAGTCGATTAACGTGGTAAGGGATTTTCTAATCTCACTTTTAATTTCGTGAGAATTCTATTGTTCACCACTTAATTATTGCATGTGGTGTATGTGTACTACCCATGATTGTATTCATTGTGTAATATACTTTAATTTATGGGTATTTACATCATCATGGTATGATACTTCTTTCATGGGTGTATGTTTCGAAAGTTACCTAATCGATAAGGGAATTTGAGATTTCAATTTCCACTCATTTGGCTTTACACATATTTCATTGATTATATTACCCCAAGATTATGTGTGGAATCACTATTCATTTGATTATGTCATAATTTCCACTCCCCTTCCTGTGGATATAAGTTTGATGCACATAATCACTCCATTGTTAATTCTCAAGTCATTGATATGAATTTGATAAGAGTAATTTTAACTCATTCTCCATTTGTTGAGTTAAACATCCAATTCGTTGGTATTGTTTTTACAAGAATATGTGTGAATGTCCTTTGATTGTTTTACACTGAATATCCATTCATATTTAGTGTATTTATATTTGTCACACATAATTATGTCATTGATTTATCCTTAACCTAAGGATACAACCTTTACAAGAGATTTCATCTCAATTTACATTCCATTGAGACTTCTTTGTTGATATACACCAAATCACTTTTATGTGGTGTATATAACGTACTTTGACATAGTATATCATGAATCCCTTTATTCTCATGATATTACAAAGTTTTGATTACCACAATTATTTGTATTCAAGTGTCTCTTTTGGTTGGAATCTCTAACTAAAATACCATTTTTAAAATGATTTAAAGACTTATTCATCTAAATCTTTCTCATTAATGTCCATGTTTTAAAAAATGGTTTTAAGGATTTATTTATATGGACATTAAATTTTACAAATTAAAACTCCTTTTAAAAAAGTTTCAAAGTGGTATGGGACACTTTGATTCAAAAATCTACTTTTAAATGGCTTCTTGACAAATAGTGTGACTTTTAAATGTTTTCAAAAAAAGGGGGATATTTCTCTCAAATAGTTTTGATGATTACTTTCATTTATGTCAACATCCTTCATTATTCATTATTGAGGTTAATGTGATACAATAAAATCTTCCATATTGTATCAAATGAGTTATGTTTGACTGTGGATGTTCTATTTTTATACCATTCATGGTTTGTGGTTAAAGTATTGACATTTCGTATGCTAGTTTTAATACGAATGTTTATTTTATGCTTAAACCTATTCATATGAGGAATGCATTGGACTTAATAAGTGACGGGTGGAGCCCGCTATAGCTCCTCGATGCATCGGTAGGTCTCATGAGACAAACTAGTGTCTTGGCACAAGGCCTTGGCAAAATCTTATTTGTAGTCTTGGCACGAGGCCTTGGCTATGTGGTTATGATAGTCTGGCATTATGCATTCCATCATTATGAAAGTGGTTATTGATATTGCATGTGATCATTCGACTAGTAGAATATCCATGTGAGTAAGTAAATGGCAATATTTCATTTTACCTTCACCATTTTATGCTGAAGTTTAAATTTAAAAGGCTTTTGTTTTAGTTATAAATTGCCTTAAGTGTTTATGCTTATTTATGAAAGCTTCTGCTATAATGTTATCCTTACTAAGCATCCGAGCTCACCCCTTTTAATGTTTTATTTTTCCCAGGATTATGAAGAAGTAATTTATGAATGACCTGCAGGGATAGTATGAGGGGATATGAAGACAGGATGTTTTTTTTATGATGTAATGTAAAAATTTATGGATGTATCTAGTTATTCCAAGGCTACTAAACTAATCGGTCTTTCGAGACTTGATCTTTCTCATGATCATGCCAATGTTATGTAATAATGCACCGACTCTAGGTAATTAGGGTCGGGGCGTTACAGTTGGTATCAGAGGAAGTTTAGTACAAACCTTGGTAGCTAGATTTAGATAAACTCTGATTAGAGCACGTAGACCTAAGATGAACTTTGAGGATTAGTATAAAAGAACTTCCTAGAATTTTGGTATTGTAGAGATTTTGTGAGTTTTCCGAGCAATACATCCCTGTCTGGATACGAGCAGGTAGAGGTGGCTCTGGCACAGATGTACCTTGGGGTAAAACCCGAAAACACCGCTTTGAGCTAGACTCGAACGGGAACTGGTGCACAACAACGGGCCTTGCTGCACTCTTGGTTACGACACTCCCGGGGGATATGCTTAGGATAATTTACATTTTCTTTACAAACCAATTTAAGTAATATATATATAAGATGAGAGTAAATGACCTTGGTTAATCCTAATATGTTTCAAATTGAGAATATGGTGACATTTTAATCTCTAAATGATTTTACGACTACTATTACTCACACAATGCTTTATGGTTTTAGTCAATGGCTGGATTCCAAGGAAGTCATAGTGACTTTGAAAATGATGTACAAGATGGAAACGGTGGTGGCAATGAGCAACAAAATGGAATGTTGATAGGCGTAAAAGATATCGTCTTTATGCCAAATCAGTTTTCCAAAAATATGATCAACAACATATATATTAACCAACTCCCAGACTCAACAAGGAAGAGAAAGGTGATAAATGATAAGAGCTCCAGCAATGGAGACCATGGAGAAAAGAACCCTCAATTTTCATCATGCAGGAAATGTGGAAAGAGACACCCAGGAAAGTGTCTCAATGGGACAACGAAATGTTTTACGTGCGGGAAGGAAGGACATAAAGTAAAGAATTGCCGAAGAAAAATGAAGAGTACTATGGAAGAAGATAAAAATGGTCCCAAGAGTCCATTTACAGTCATTTGCCGTAAATGTAGGGGACCTGACCATTACCCGAGTGAATGTCCTATTCTATAGGATATTTTCTTGGTCAAAGAAGAAGCTATGTGGGAATAAATGGTTGGAGAAATGTTTAAAAAGTATTAGCACTCCTTGTTGATGGGTTTACTATGGAATAATTTTCTCTTGTATTTTTAACCCCGCAGTTTGCCATGTGAGAATGATATTTGAGGAAGAATTGTCTCTTCTCTTGTGGATATGGGTATAAATAACCATTTGGATTTATATGATCATTGGGGTTTGAGAGAATTATAAGTTATTCTAATTTGGGATGAAGATTCAAGGTATGATATAACATTTGTGGTTAAATTTATGATATAGTATTTGGAGGAATTTATCTCATTTTGGCAATATTATAAAATATAGTTTTTGAAAAAGGACAACACGTAGACCGTGTGACAACCCGTCGCGTCGGACAAAGCTATGGGAATCGAACCCACAACCAAAGTGCGATTGGGATTTATCGCCTACCACTGGACTACGTGAAGTCCCTGGTTAGTGTGACTTTTTTTTTAGTTAAATGATTTTATTGATCAATAATAAGTTGATTTGGGTTCTTATTTCATATCAAAAGAATACCCTTGGTATAGGAAAATGATTTGGTGATTAAGTGATAAATGTTATTTTGGAAGATGTTCGCTTTGTTGGGAACACTATATGCCCAAGGAAAATAGAATACTATGGGGTTTCATTTGTGGAGTAATGATAGATTTTTATCTACGTTTTTATTGTGGATTTATAGTGATTTGGGTTATTTATGGAAATGATTAACCTACAATAGAGAATATGTGATTAGGTTAATTACTTTTGAGTATGTGACTTTAAGAGTATCTGATGTCATTTGGAGATACAATTTAAAATGGGAGACTACATAATCAAATTCTTCTATGTTTTGGGTTTCAATATTAGTTTGGATTATATTAAAGGATTTTAAGGACAATTGGTTATTGAATGGTATCTATTTAACTTTGGGGTATTGTTGGTTTAATTTTAGAAATTAAGATTAGTGCATATTTATCTCAATGAATATCCTTTTGGGGGATCATTAGATCATTCACTGACCATTTTGGTTTTGATTAATCTTCAAAGACAATGTAAATATATGGTTTATCCTTCATGGATCATGTGATTCTATAGAAGTTTATTCTATCTCTTCCAGTGTGACCAAGTCTTCTTGAATACTCATCGTTTAAAAAAAATGAGTTAGTGGTGGAAATTTATTAAAGAATGAAAATCTACTTAAAATGTAAGTATATCTCATAATGTTCTTAGTCAATATCATAAATGAATTACTCTTCCTTATGTAATGTAACTTAAAAAAAATGTTGTTCGTTTACTTTCCTACTAGGAGACTAATGGTCGTTTGTCCCAACACAAGTTTGTGGTTTTCTCATTGTTAACTTTCTCCTGATCATGATTTCTATCCCTCTCCATCAGAACTTGACACTTAGTTTATCATCCATATCCATGTTTTCTTACATGGAATCCTAGTATGGGTTATCTTGGATGACCCTTATACCTCTCTTTCTTTCTTTTAAAGTGATAGTTTTATTGACTCTTTTTCCGATGTGGGACTTTCCATTATATTCCCAAGCAAAATTTTAAAAATTGCGAGGACGCAATTTATTGAAGGAGGGGAGAATGTAACACCCCAAGCTTCCTCGGTATGTTTCCTTTCGAATAATGCAATGACGTGCATTGTACGCAACTTCGAGATTTTAACACACCACAACCAATCAAACTAGCCGTTATGAATAGTAATACCTACTTTTTGAAATTATATAAATTTTATATTTCAAAATGGACTTCATTTTTGGATTCGGAATATCGAATTTAGCCTAAGGTGAAATTTTGGAACTTTTCGGATAACTTTCAGATTTTGATGAATAGTGAAAATTACTAAATTTTAATTAAAAACAACTTTTTTAATCAAAATAATTAATAGTGATAAATTGTGAATTTGAGTGGTTTTAAAGTATATTTAGAATATATTTTTACCATTTAATATAATGTTGGTCATTGGACATAATTTTACAATTAAACCGAACATAAACAAGTGTCAATCTTTTGATAGTTATTATCTCTTAAAAACACGCTTTTTGTTTTGACAGCGGGAATTAATTTTAAATTAATTTCTGCCACTTCTGTGTTTTGAATTTAGAAAAATGGATTCCATATTTGGAATCAGGATGTCCAAATTGTGTAAATAGGTAACTTTTATTTTTAGACATTTTGAATAATTACTGCGGTAAATATTTTATTTACCATGGTTAAGGGTAAATCCGGTAAATAAGGGTTAAAAAAATAATATTATAATAATACTAAATTACCCTAAAATGTGTCTTAACCCTATTGGTTGATACATGGTCGACCATGGGCATCTTTGGGTCAATTTTGGGACCCCATAGATCCACTTGTAAGTGATAATGACACTTTATATTAATTAAGTTAAAATGAATACAAAAATGACACAAGCATATATCTTTTAGAAAAACAATTGTTACATAGGGTTATATATGCTGGATTTTAGATTATAAATATTCATTAGAAAGATAAAAAGATTTCCTACATAATTATATTTTATTTATAATTTTTTGACATTAAATAATTTATTTTATTTATGACACAATGATGATGCAGTAATTACTAAAATAGTAAAAAATTAACATAATTGATATATAAATACCCAAATAATTATAATATGAAACTTTTAATGAATTAAACAAATTTTCTAGGATAATATGATATATTAGGATTGATTTATTTGACTTTGTTCGAAGTAATAAATCTGTTATGAGTTTCAAAAAAATCAACTAGTGAATAGTGTCAAAATTGACATAAAAGAGTTCTTAAAACAAATATTATATTATTAATTGATATTAAATTCCTAAAAATCTAAGGTTCGGCCAAGAGACTTATATTATGATAGGTTAATCATTAATGGACCACTTGGGGGTCTTTTGGATGTATATAGTAAGTTTATTAACCATATTATATAAAAATACAAAGAGACATTGTAAAAGTGAAACTAATTAACTTAGAGTTAATACTTAAAGATAAGGTTAATATAAGTACCCAAACCTGTCTAAATTCTATTGGATGAGTTGCTTTCGACCTATCCCCACCTCAACCTTTGAATAGTAAACTTTGGAGCCATTGGAAACCGAATATGAATTTATTATAAATTAATATTTCTAGCTTTTCCAAAGGTGCCCCTCACCCCTCTTATAAAAGGGCACTCCTCCTTCTCATTTCCTCACACCTCTCAAGCCACTTGGCTCGTCCAAACTCTGCCCAACTAAGCTCCCCACATCCCTCTCCTCCTCCTTGAAGCTTCCCCTTAGGCAGAAAGCATTTCAACAAGTCCTTTGGTTCCAACCAAAGTGAGTTACCTAAATTAAAGGTAACGATTTCTCTTAAATTATTTTCATTTATTTTGCTTCTTCAACCCCCAAACTCTTTTTATTTCCATTCTTTTGTAACAACACCAGTATCCTCAATATACTAGGATGTTGTTATAAGAAGTATTCAAACTACACATACACACAACTCCATCTAATGGATGATGAACATAATGTTTCTGTGGATGGCAAACTAACGCCTCACGAAACGATGATTGTTCAAAAACATCTTACCGCCTCTCATGGTGGATATTATGATGGCACTGTAATTAAATATGATATTAATGATATATATTTTATATATAAGCTTCTGTAATTCCATTTTATTTCATACCATTATTCGTTTCATGTCGTATATACATACGATAATTTCATTTGAGGAAGTGCGGACTACCGCCCCCTTAAAATGATATGACTCGTTCATACCACACATGGAACGTATAAAGGATGGTGTTAATGAACTTAAGTAACATATATAAAATATTATATTATACTGGAATAGTAATATAACTATGTATCATTTGGATTCGATTCTTTTAAAATAAAAAATTAAATGGAAGTAGTGTTCGTGCATACGTACGGACTACCGTCTCCACGAACGCGATGAGATTCATTATCCATCGTATCCATTCAAGTATAATTATCATTTAATGATTTAAAAATGATGTTTACGGACTTGATATCATTATGGATATGAATAAGATACAACAAACATGACTTATGTAACAAAACATATAAAAGAAAATGAGTAAGTTAACACCCGAAACGGCGTTAATACTAAGATATTATTAACAAATCAATGTTAAAAGATCATATATGATATCATATTAAAGTAAATGATTCTTGTATTATTCAATAACAATTATTTCACCATTATACAGGAGGTAAACCTACCATCGACCAAGGAAAAAGTACAAAGTAAGGGATTCTCTTATCTCACTTTCAATTCCGTGAGATTTCCATTATTCGCCACTAAATTATTGAAAGTGGTGTATTATGTATGGCCATTTGATATATATTATCATGATTCTCTTTATATTCATGTTATTCTGTAAATCATTTGGTGGTTATTAACTTTTGGCCATACGACTCAGTCGATTAACGTGGTAAGGGATTTTCTAATCTCACTTTTAATTTCGTGAGAATTCTATTGTTCACCACTTAATTATTGCATGTGGTGTATGTGTACTGCCCATGATTGTATTCATTGTGTAATATACTTTAATTTATGGGTATTTACATCATCATGGTATGATACTTCTTTCATGGGTGTATGTTTTGAAAGTTACCTAATCGATAAGGGAATTTGAGATTTCAATTTCCACTCATTTGGCTTTACACATATTTCATTGATTATATTACCCCAAGATTATGTGTGGAATCACTATTCATTTGATTATGTCATAATTTCCACTCCCCTTCCTGTGGATATAAGTTTGATGCACATAATCACTCCATTGGTAATTCTCAAGTCATTGATATGAATTTGATAAGATTAATTTTAACTTATTCTCCATTTGTTGAGTTAAACATCCAATTCGTTGGTATTGTTTTTACAAGAATATGTGTGAATGTCCTTTGATTGTTTTACACTGAATATCCATTCATATTTAGTGTATTTATATTTGTCACACATAATTATGTCATTGATTTATCCTTAACCTAAGGATACAACCTTTACAAGAGATTTCATCTCAATTTACATTCCATTGAGACTTCTTTGTTGATATACACCAAATCACTTTTATGTGGTGTATATAACGTACTTTGACATAGTATATCATGAATCCCTTTATTCTCATGATATTACAAAGTTTTGATTACCACAATTATTTGTATTCAAGTGTCTCTTTTGGTTGGAATCTCTAACTAAAATACCATTTTTAAAATGATTTAAAGACTTATTCATCTAAATATTTCTCATTAATGTCCATGTTTTAAAAAATGGTTTTAAGGATTTATTTATATGGACATTAAAGTTTACAAATTAAAACTCCTTTTAAAAAAGTTTCAAAGTGGTATGGGACACTTTGATTCAAAAATCTACTTTTAAATGGCTTCTTGACAAATAGTGTGACTTTTAAATGTTTTCAAAAAAAGGGGGATATTTCTCTCAAATAGTTTTGATGATTACTTTCATTTATGTCAACATCCTTCATTATTCATGATTGAGGTTAATGTGATACAATAAAATCTTCCATATTGTATCAAATGAGTTATGTTTGACTGTGGATGTTCTATTTTTATACCATTCATGGTTTGTGGTTAAAGTATTGACATTTCGTATGCTAGTTTTAATACGAATGTTTATTTTATGCTTAAACCTATTCATATGAGGAATGCATTGGACTTAATAAGTGACGGGTGGAGCCCGCTATAGCTCCTCGATGCATCGGTCGGTCTCATGAGACAAACTAGTGTCTTGGCACAAGGCCTTGGCAAAATCTTATTTGTAGTCTTGGCACGAGGCCTTGGCTATGTGGTTATGATAGTCTGGCATTATGCATTCCATCATTATGAAAGTGGTTATTGATATTGCATGTGATCATTCGACTAGTAGAATATCCATGTGAGTAAGTAAATGGCAATATTTCATTTTACCTTCACCATTTTATGCTGAAGTTTAAATTTAAAAGGCTTTTGTTTTAGTTATAAATTGCCTTAAGTGTTTATGCTTATTTATGAAAGCTTCTGCTATAATGTTATCCTTACTGAGCATCCGAGCTCACCCCTTTTAATGTTTTATTTTTCCCAGGATTATGAAGAAGTAATTTATGAATGACCTGCAGGGATAGTATGAGGGGATATGAAGACAGGATGTTTTTTTTATGATGTAATGTAAAAATTTATGGATGTATCTAGTTATTCCAAGGCTACTAAACTAATCGGTCTTTCGAGACTTGATCTTTCTCATGATCATGCCAATGTTATGTAATAATGCACCGACTCTAGGTAATTAGGGTCGGGGCGTTACAAGTGTGACTGAGGTGAGTAATTTCTTGGTCTTGGAAGGGTAATATCGGAGGTTAATTACCAACTTTTCCAGGGTGGAATCACCCTTATCAGATTTGACTCAGAAGGGAAAACCCTCTATGTGGATGGAGAAGTTCCAACAAAGCTTCCAGGAGCTGAGGCGAAGGCTGACGAGTGCCCCTATCTTGAGGCTGCCAGTTGAGGGTGTTGGTTATGTAGTGTTTTGCGACACATCAGTGACCAGATTGGGTTGTGTCCTGATACAGGGGAAAGCGGTGATTGCCTATGGTTCTCAATAGTTGAGGCAGCATGAGAATAAGTATACGACCCACAATCTCCAGCTAGCAACATTGGTCTTCCCTTTGAAGATGTGGAGGAACTACCTAATGGGTGAGCAGTTTACTGTTAACTCTGACCACAAAATTCTCAGGTATATATTCTCCTAGAAGGACCTGAACTTGAGAAAATGATGGTAGCTAGAGTTCCTCCAAGAATATGACTTCAAGATAGCATATACTCTTAGGAGGGGAATATGGTGGCAGACTCACTCAGCAGTAGAACTAAGTTGCAATTTTTGAGTGAGGTGTCAGAGAAATTAGTCGTGATGCAGATATCCTTCATGGATGATGATGGAGCAGCCTACCTTTAGTCTATGGTTGTCACTCCCTCACTCTTATAGTGGGTTAGGGAGGAACAACTTAGGTATGTCGATGGTGAGACTAGACATGCTCAGTTATCCACAAGGAAATCCCCTGATGGATATTTTATAGGAGGGGAGCATGTCGTCCTTGTTATGGAGTGCACCATTATACCTATTGCATTGCGAGAGGAAATTCTGAGGGAGTTCCACACCTCCCCCTTAGAAGTTCCTCTAGGAGTGTCGAAGATGTACCAAGATCTCCAACGTTAGTACTGGTGGTCAGGGATGAAGAATGTGGTAGTAGATTTTATTTCTCAGTGTCTCACTTGTCAGCAAGTGAAGGTAGAGTATTAGGTTCCATTAGTCTTGGCTCATCCACTTGAGGTGTCGGAGTGGAAGTTATATGGTATGTTGATAGACTTCATGATAGGCTTACCATGCACGTCTAGGGGGCATGATACCATCTGGGCGATCATGGACCGACTCACCAAGTCGGCCCACTTCCTACCCATCTAGGAGCAGGGTTTGGTAGAGGGATTGAGACGCCTCTATGTGTAGGATATAGATTGAATCCACGGATTCCCATAGAAAATAGTCTCGGATCGGGACACACGCTTTATATCCCAGTTTTGGAAGGGATTTCAGGAATCTTTTGGGACTCATCTATGTTTTAGCATAGATTTTCACCCCAGATGGATGGTTAGACGGAGAGGATTATCCAGGTTTTTGTGTTCATGATTCATGCTTGTATATTGGACTTTAGTCGCAGTTGGTAGGATCACTGACCACTGGTGGAGTTCATATAAAATAATATATACCACTCCACTACTAGTATGGAACCATTCGAGGCACTTTATGGGCGACCTTGCAGATCACTGTTATGCTGGACAGACCTATGGGAGTCAGTACTCATGGGTCCAGAGTTAGTATGGGCTACCACTGAGAAGGTGGAGATCTTATAGGAGCATATGAGGACTATACAGATTAGGCATAAATTTTATTCTAACAAGAGATAGAGGCCCTTGAAGTTCTAGGAGGGAGACCATGTGTTTCTTTGGGTCTCACCTCGACAGGGATTGTGGAGATTTTTCAGGGTGACAAGTTCTCCCCGATATTCATCGAACCTTTCCAGATTCTGGAAAGAGTTGGCGAGTTGACATACTACCCAGATCTTACCCCACAGATGCCTTGGGTGCATGATTTCTTCCATGTGTCACAGCTAAGGAGTTACGTGCATGATCCATCACATGTCATCGACTGGGGTGAGCTGGACATGGACGCACTAATAAAAAATCAGGCATTAGCGACCGCCATTGGCGGTCGCTATAGGCCTATAGAGACCACCCAGCGACCGCCATTGGCGGTCACTTCAGCTTCGTCGCTATAGGCCAATAGCGACCGCCAATGGCGGTCACTATAGGTGGCTGAAATTCCAGCCTTAAGTGACTACTTGGCGGTCGCTACCCTGGGAAATTTTTTTTAAAAAAAAATCCCCACTGAAAGAAATATATATATATATATATATTTATTTATTTATTAAATAATATATATATATTAAAGAAAATATTTATATATATATTATTAAATAAAATATTTTAAATATATATATATATAATTTGTTTTAAATATTTTAATATATATATATATTAAAGAAATATATATATATAATATTAAATAAAATATTTTTCATTTTTTAATGAAATGTACGAATTGTGTTTTTTTTCTTCATGGTGAAAAATCAGAGATAAAACAAGGTAAAATCATAAAACATGGAAAACAATTTCAAACAGCATAAACATCAATATCTTCATAAACAATAAATGATAAACGTGCTTTAACAATCCGAGCAGGTCCATCCATTTCAATCTTCTGCTTCAATAAACCTACAATAAGACAAAAAAACAACAAAACAAAACAAACGTAAATTGGACATAATTATTCAGTTATTATATACATATAATAAAATTAAATCTGACATCAAATCATGGTTCTATAATAATTTAAAATTCTCAATTTAAGAAATTCCATCATTTCAGGTCATTCGGAGCACGTTTGCTCCGAATTCGACCATCTCACGCCGTTTTTGGTGTTTTATGACACCAGAAACACGTTTCTGGTCACCGCGGTCAAACGACATGTCCGATTGACGTTCCGTCTACCCGACCATTTCAAAAATCATACAACGGCTGTTATCGTACGGTTTCATGGAATTCCGAGGTCTTTCGGGTGGTTTTGACCCCCCAACGCGCCATTTTAGCACAAGCCGATTTGCTGAAAAAGACACAATCGGCCGTACCACGCGCACCACACGTCCGATGGGCCTTCTGTCTCCTCCTACACGTCACGAATAATATTCTTAATGTTTTCGTGTGGTTTCAGGTCATTCGGAGCACGTTTTCTCCGAATTCGACCGTCTCACACCGTTTTTTGTGTTTTATGACACCAGAAACACGTTTCCGGTCACCTCGGTCAAACGACACCACCGATTGACATGATGTCTGCCCAACCATTTCGCAAATCACACAATGGCTATTTTCGTACGGTTTCATGGAATTCCTAGGTCGTTCGAATGGTTTTGACCCCCCAACGCGCAATTTTAGCACGTGCTGAGCTGGTGAAAATGACACAATCGGCCGTACCGCGTGCACCGCATGTCCAATGGGCCTGTTGTATCCTCCTACACGTCAAGAATAATATTCCTAATGTTTTCGTGTGGTTTCAGGTCATTCGGAGCACGTTTGCTCCTAATTCGACCGTCTCACGCCGTTTCTGGTGTTTTATGACACCAGAAATGCGTTTCCAGTCACCGCGGTCAAACGACACCTCTGATTGAGATTTCGTCTGCCTGAACATTTCACAAATCACACAACGGTTGTTGTCATACGGTTTCATGACATTCCGAGGTCGTTCAGGTGGTTTTGACCCCCCAACGCGCCATTTTAGCGCGCGCTGAGCTACTGAAAATAACACAATCGGTCATACCACACACACCGCACATCTGATGGGCCTGTTGTCTCCTCCTACACATCAAGAATAATATTACTAATGTTTCCGTGTGGTTTCAGGTCATTCGGAGCACGTTTGCTCCGAATTCGACAGTCTCACGCCGTTTTTGGTGTTTTATGACACCAGAAACGCATTTCTGGTCACTACAGTCAAACGACACCACCGATTGACATGTCGTCTACCTGAACATTTCACAAATCACACAACGGCTGTTTTCTTACAGTTTCATGGCATTCTGAGGTCGTTCGGGTGGTTTTGACCCCCCAACGCGCCATTTTAGCGCGCGCCGAGCTGCTGAAAACGACACAATCGGCCATACCGCACGTCCGATGGGCCTACCGTCACCTCCTATAGGTCACGAATAATATTCATAATGTTTTCGTGTGGTTTCATGTCATTCAGAGCACGTTTTATCTGAATTCGACCGTCTCACGCCGTTTCTGGTGTTTTATGACACCGAAAACGCATTTTCGGTCACCGCGGTCAAACGACACCTCCGATTGATGTTCCTTCTGCACAACCATTTCAAAATTCACACAAAGGATGTTGTAGTAAGGTTTCATGGCATTCCGAGGTCGTTCGGGTGGTTTTGACCCCCCCCCCCCAACGCGCCATTTTAGCGCCCGCCGAGCTGCTGAAAACGACACAATCGGCCATACCGTGCGCACCGCATGTCCGATGGGCATGTTGTCTCCTCCGACATGTCACGAATAATATTCCTAATGTTTTAGTGTGGTTTTAGGTCATTCTGAGCACGTTTGCTCTGAATTCGACCGTCTCACGCCCTTTCTGGTGTTTTATGACACCGGAAACGCGTTTCCGGTCACCGCGGTCAAACGAAACCTACAATTGACGTGCTGTCTGCACGACCATTTCACAATTCATACAATGGCTATTGTCGTATGGTTTCATGGAATTCCGAGATCGTTCGGGTGGTTTTGACCCCCCAACGCGCCATTTTAGCGCGCGCCGAGCTGCTGAAAACAAAACAATCGGCCGTACCGCATGCACCGCACGTCCGATGGGCATGTTGTCTCCTCCTACACGTCACGAATAATATTCCTAATGTTTTCGTGTGGTTTCAGGTCATTCGGAGCACATTTGCTCCGAATTCGACCATCTCACGCTGTTTCTGGTGTTTTATGACACCGGAAACGCGTTTCCAGTCACCGCGGTCAAACGACACCTCTGATTGACGTTCCGTCTACCCTACCATTTCAAAAATCACACAACGGTTGTTGTTGTACGGTTTCATGCCATTCTGAGCTCGTTCGGGTGGTTTTGACCCCCCAACGCGCCATTTTAGCGCGCGTCGAGCTAATGAAAACGACACAATCGGTCGTACCGCGCGCACCGCACGTCCGATGGGCCGGCCGTCTCCTCCTACACATCACGAATAATATTCCTAATGTTTTTGTGTGGTTTCAGGTCATTCGAAGCACATTTTATCCGAATTCGACCGTCTCACGCCGTTTTTGGTGTTTTATGACCCCGGAAATGCGTTCCTGGTCACCACGATCAAATGACACCTCCGATTGACGTGTCGTCTACTCGAACATTTCAAAAATCACACAGCGGCTGTTGTCGTACGGTTTCATGGCATTCCGAGGTTGTTCGGGTGCTTTTGACCCCCCAACGCGCCATTTTAGCGCGCGTCAAACTGCTGAAAACAACACAATTGGCCGTACCGCGCACACCGCACGTCTGATGGGCCTTTCGTCTCCTCTTACACGTTACGAATAATATTATTAATGTTTTCATGTGGTTTCAAGTCATTTGGAGCACGTTTCCTCTGAATTCGACCGTCTCACGATGTTTCTGGTGTTTTGTGACACCCGAAACGTGTTTCCGGTCACTGCGGTCAAACGACACCTCCGATTGACATGCCGTCTGCACGGCCATTTCACAATTTACACAATGGCTTTTGTCGTATGGTTTCATGCCATTCTGAGGTCGTTCGGGTGGTTTTGACCCCCCAACGCGCCATTTTAGCGCGCACCGAGCTGCTAAAAATGACACAATCGGACGTACCGTGCGCACCGCACGTCCGATGGGCGTGTCGTCTCCTCCTACACGTCACGAATAATATTCCTAATGTTTTCATGTGGTGTCAGGTCATTCAGAGCACGTTTGCTCCGAATTTAACCGTCTCACGCCGTTTCTGGTGTTTTATGACACCAAAAACGCGTTTCCAGTCATCGCGGTCAAACGACACCTCCGATTGACGTGACGTCTACCCGACCATTTCACAAATCACACAACGGATTTTGTCGTATGGTTTCATGGAATTATGAGGTTGTTCTGGTGTTTTGACCCCCCAACGCGCCATTTTAGCACGCGCTGAGCTGCTGAAAACGGCACAATTGGCCGTACTGCGCGCACCGCATGTCCGATGGGCCTGCCATCTCCTCCTACACATCAAGAATAATATTACTAATGTTTTAGTGTGGTTTTAGGTCATTCGGAGCACGTTTTCTCCGAATTCGACCGTCTCATGCCGTTTTTTGGTGTTTTATGACACCGGAAACACGTTTCCAGTCACCACGGTCAAATGACACCTCATATTGACGTGTCGTCTGCCTGACCATTTCAAAAATCACACAAATTCTATTTTCATATGGTTTCATGGCATTCTGATGTCGTTCGGATGGTTTTGACCCCCCAACGCGCCATTTTAGCGCACGCTGAGCTGCTGAAAACGACACAATCGGCCGTACCGTGCGCACCGCACGTATGATGGGCCTTCCGTCTCCTCCTCCACATCACGAATAATATTCCTAATTTTTTTGTGTGGTTTTAGGTCATTAAGAGCACGTTTGCTTCGAATTCGAACGTCTCACGCCGTTTTTGGTGTTTTATGTCACCGAAAACGCGTTTCCGATCACTACGGTCAAACGACACCTTCGATTGACGTTCCGTCTACCTGAACATTTCAAAAATCACACAACAGCTATTGTCGTACGGTTTCATGACATTCTGAGGTCGTTGGGGTGGTTTTGACCCCCAAACGCGCCATTTTAGCACGCGCCGAGCTGCTGAAAACGACACAATCGGTCGTACCGCGCGCACCGCACGTCCGATGGGCCTTACGTCTCCTCCTACACATCAAGAATAATATTACTAATGTTTTCTTGTGGTTTCAGGTCATTCGGAGCACGTTTGCTCCGAATTCGACCGTCTCACGCCGTTTCTGGTGTTTTATGACACCGGAAACGCGTTTCTGGACACCGCGGTCAAACAACACCTCCGATTGACATGCCGTCTGCATGAACATTTCAAAATTCACAAAACGGCTGTTTTTGTACGGTTTCATGGAATTCTGAGGTCATTCGGATGGTTTTGACCCCCCAACATGCCATTTTAGCGCGCGCCGAGCTGCTGAAAACGACACAATCGGCCGTATTGCGCGCACCGCACGTCTGATGGGTGTTTCGTCTCCTCCTACACATCAAGAATAATATTAATAATTTTTTCGTGTGCTTTCATGTCATTCGGAGCATGTTTTCTCCGAATTCGACCGTCTCACGCTGTTTCTGGTGTTTTATGACACCGGAAACGCGTTTCTGGTCACCGCGGTCAAATGACACCTCTGATTGATGTGTCATCTGCACGACCATCTCAAAATTCACACAAAGGCTGTTGTCTTACGGTTTCATGGAATTCTGAGGTCGTTTGGGTGGTTTTGACCCCCCAACGGGCCATTTTAGTGCGCGTCGAGCTGCTGAAAACGACACAATTGGTCGTACCGTGCACACCACACATCCGATGGGTGTGTCGTATCCTCCTACACATCAAGAATAATATTCCTAATGTTTTCGTGTGGTTTCAGGTCAATCGGAGCATGTTTGCTCTGAATTCGACCGTCTCATGCCGTTTCTGGTGTTTTATGAAACCGGAAATGCGTTTCCGGTCACCACGGTCAAACGACACCTCCGATTGATGTGCCGTCTGGCCGACCATTTTAAAAATTACACAACGACTGTTTTTGTATGGTTTCATGGCATTCCTAGGTTGTTCGGGTGGTTTTGTCCCCCCAACGCGCCATTTTAGCGCGCACCGAGCTGCTGAAAACGACACAATCGGTCGTACCACGCGCACCGCACGTCCGATGGGTGTGTCGTCTCCTCCTACATGTCACGAATAATATCCTAATGTTTTCGTGTGGTTTCAGGTCATTAAGAGCACGTTTGCTCCGAATTCGATCTTCTCACGCCGTTTCTGGTGTTTTATGACACCGGAAACACGTTTTCAGTCACCGCGGTCAAATGACACCTCCGATTGACGTTCCATTTGCACGAACATTTCAAAAATCACAAAATGGATGTTTTTTTATGGTTTCATGGCATTCCGAGGTCGTTCGGGTGGTTTTGACCCCCCAACGCACCATTTTAGCGCGCGCCGAGCTGTTGAAAATGACACAATCGGCCGTACCGCGCGCACCGCACGTCCGATGGGCCTACCGTCTCCTCCTACACGTCACGAATAATATTCCTAATGTTTTTGTGTGGTTTTAGGTCATTCGAAGCATGTTTTCTCCGAATTCGACCGTCTCACGCCGTTTTTGGTGTTTTATGACACCGAAAACGCGTTTCCGGTCACCACGGTCAAACGACACCTCCGGGGTGTGGGGAGGGCTGTCTGGGGTACGGGGAGGGTTGTCCGGGGTGCAAGGAGGGCTGTCCGGAGTGCGAGGAGGGCTGTCCGGGGTGCGGGAGGGCTGCCCGGGGTGCGAGAGGGCTGTTCGGGGTGCGGGGAGGGCTGTCCGGGGTGTGGGGGGCTGTCCGGGGTGTGGGGGGCCTGTCCGGGGTGCGGGAAGGACTGTCCGGAGTGCGGGGGGCCTATCCGGGGTGTGGGAGGGTTGTCCGGGGTGCGGGGAGGGATGTCTGGAGTGCGGGGAGGCATGTCTGGGGTGCGGGGAGGGCTGTCCGGAGTGCGGGGAGGCCTGTCCGGGGTGCGAGGGGTGCTGTCTGGGGTGCGGGGGGGGCTGTCTGGGGTGCGGGGAGGACTGTCCGGAGTACGGGGGGCCTGTCCGGGGTGCGGGAGGGCTGTCCGGGGTGCGGGGAGGGCTGTCCGGAGTGTGGGAAGAGCTGTCCGGGGTGCGTGAGGGTTGTCCGGGGTGCGGGGAGGGGTGTCTGGAGTGCGGGGAGGGCTGTCCGGAGTGCGGGGGGGCTGTCCAGGGTGGGGGGGCATGTCTGAGGTGCGCGGGGGGCTGTCTGGGGTGCGGGGAGGGCTGTCTGGAGTGCGGGAAGGGTTGTCCGGGGTAGGCCGGGGACTACAAATAGTGAACTCAGCTCATTCATCAAAAACAAGTTTAATGGTTTATATTAGGAATCACATGTTTTTTTCAAAAATATTACAAAACATGCAATTCTAAACATTGAAAATTAAATGAACAAAAAATATCCAAATCATTAATCAGTTTCATTGTTACTTCTCAATCTGTCCACACAAACATTGCATGAGGCCAAAACACACATCATACCCCCAAATCACAAAAAAACTCACTATAAACCCAACATAAATATCAATAACAACCCCACTATTAAAAGCAGAAACACACCTCGTGAATATGATGCATCATGGGTGGTCATGACTAATACCTTCATCTGGTGGGTCAGGGGCCTACAACAAAAAAACATTATGAATATTTTCATAACAAAAATAATATAAATTAAATAAATAAATACAGTATAAACCTGTGTCGTCTGATCCCCTGCACTATCACCTGGATGCACATATTGTCGTAGTGCTCTAACCTCAGTGATAAATTTCACATTTACCTCCTCAGAAGCGTGCAGTAGTGCCTCGAAATATGACAACCATTGTGTCATCTGAGCAAAGCAGGACCGACAACTGCAGCGCGTGACACTACAGAACGAGGAATCCCTATTCCATAGGTAAAACTATATCCATGCCCATCCTGACCAATAATGCGATGAAAGATCTCATCCCTTCGCCTGGGAAGCTGTCGTTGGTCCTCTGGAAGATGTTCTAATTCAGCTTCAAATTGAGCCTGTGAAATATTTAAATATATATACATATATTAATATACCGATTTTATGTAAGTATTAGTAATGAGTACAAGCACTTACTATCAATGCTACAGCCTCTGGATCATTGCGATCACGAGTCCTCATCCACACCGACATTTTATCAGTTGGTGCACCTTGCCCCCGCAACTGTATATGAATAGAATATAAACACAAAATCGTATTAATTAAAAAAATTAAAAAATGAATAATAAATACCTCATGTCAGAGCTGAGACACGTGACGAGTCCCGAGCCTATGAGGTGGTCCCTACAATGCTCGATTCTCAGAATAGCGTGTTGACACCTCCTACATTCAATTCATTCAAATTTAAAAAAAATCACACATTCTTGAAAATATATATACCAAAATAAATATACAAACCGCAACACCCTCAGTATACCAATATGCAACTAAATCAAACCACTGAGCTGGGAGGACACCTCTCAGGACTTTTTCCAGAATGTCTGGGGCACCCACATTTGGTACCCAGTGGTACTTCTTGACTTTGCCTTTATAGTCTTTCCACATCTTACGACATTTTATCATACACACTGGCCGAAACTCATTGGTACATACTTTAAAATTTTTCTATTAAAGAAAAAAATCACATATGTTATTGTTGGTTATACATAGGGAATAAAGTAAAATGGTCTTCTTACCTGAACCTCCCTCCAAAGACGATCTAATGTGTCCTAAGGGATAGAAGCCCAGTCACGCGTGGTCAATGGAAATCGATGTGGATCATGTATGATATGACCCAACTGACGAATAAATGCAGGGGAATTCTGTCCCACATGATGAAATACCTCATCAAATGAAACATCAAAAGTCGTGTCAGAATTCCATGATAATATGCCACGACCAGGGCCTCTCCTACAATAGGTAGAAGCAGTCGAGTCTGATCCTGTTGAAAACAATTTTATATAAAAATTGACAGATGTTATAAATATATATATATATATATATATATGTTTATTAATTACATAAAAAATAGAGACAATGACATTCCAACATACCTCGACCATGAGATGTAGATGCATGAGATGGATGATGTGGATCTTCTGCCTCTTCCCCTGACATGCCTGCAGTCATGGAAAACATTAGTAAGGGGACTATCCAAAGTGTCCAAATGATAAATTGGATTGTTTTAAAAAAATCAAACTTGTACAGTTGTTAATCAAACAAAAAGGGATTGAATAATTAGTTGTGAATGAATTTTAAAAAATCATAAAGTTCACAAAACTAATATACAAATTATGTACAAAACCAATCAATGCATATCCAAATTTCAAATTGAATTAATAAAAATTCAAGTAGCACATGAACCAAATGAAGAATGCCTCAATGGGAAGATACACCGACAATAACATCAATATAACATGAGTTAAATCACCCTAAATATTTATAACTGAATGAACTTCCAAAAGCGAGGATTAAAACTTACAAGGATTTATAAAATGTTTAGATAATTTATGATATCTTAGGCTGAATAGTGGGAAAACAATTATACCTTTCATTAAGCATGTAAATCGACCATTTCTCCTTCAACAGCCGCTCTGACCCAATAAATATCTTCTTCACGTTGAACTACAGTATGTTGATCAAGCTGTTGGGAA
Source organism: Viscum album (assembly GCA_963277665.1). Lineage (NCBI taxonomy): Eukaryota > Viridiplantae > Streptophyta > Magnoliopsida > Santalales > Viscaceae > Viscum > Viscum album. Next base: position 78,849,866 of record OY728166.1, read on the forward strand.
ACAAAAGGAACAGTCTCGGGTTCATCTTGTTCAAATACAAACACTCCTCGTTGAGACATTTTGACGAAAACTTTCCAACTTGGATTCGAAGGCAAAGTAACGAAGAATACTTGTTCCGCTTGTGATGTCAAAATGAAAGGTTCATTATCAACTCGTTCATTTATGTATAACATATAGTTAAAATTCACCAATAAAAATTGATATTGATCGACTTTACATCCACGCACTGGATCAACCCAATTACACTTTAACAATATTTACTTCAACCCATGTGTGTATACAACTTCAATGATGCCTATCAATTGACCATAGTAATAACCAGAATCGACAAATGGACAACCTATGCCACTGTTTTTTGTTTCTTGTTTGTCGTCAACATCTTTAATGTGAAATAGAAAACCATTAGCATCTATAGATTTATAACGACGAGTCGTTATAGATGGACCCTCATCCAGTTGGATAAATTATTCAGTTAGTGTGGGGTACCCTAAATCCCTCAGCTTATGAACCTACATAATTCATAGAATTCAATAATGATATTTAAATAAATAAATTAGTATAATACTTCACTCATAATGAAAATCAATTTATACGTACATAATCCTTGAACCAATCATGAAATGACGCATAATGAGACTGTTGAATTTGCAACTCAGTCGCACGATACATCTCTTATTTTATCTCATTAATTTGTTTCCTGTAAATGATAACGCAATGTTTAAATGATCAACATATGCAAATAAAAAATGTAAAAGTTAAAAAATAAAAATGATAAGATACTTACTTCATTAATGGTGCAACTGATGGAGTATTGAACATGATATATAGATGCGTTTGTATCCACTCGATGTTGTCCATATCATATGTGGTTCCTTCTTCAACTGGTCCATCCTGAATCCGAGAGGGCTTATCTAATTTTGTTTCAACATCCGTAAGATATTATGCACAAAAATTAGTACACTCATCCATCAAATAACCATTGGATATTGATGCCTCCGGACGAGCTCTGTTGCGTACAAATTGTTTCAATGTACTCAAATACCGCTCAATAAGATACATACACCTTAATTTCAATAGACCAACAGACATTACTTCATCAGTTAGGTGCACTATCAAGTGGACCATAACATCGAAAAATTAGGGGGGAAATAGTTTCTCAAAGTGATAGAGCGTAAGTACAATTTGGTCCTGTAAACTTTTTAAATCACTCATTCGTTGATTTCTTAAATAAAGCTGTCTAAAAAAATTACTCATCTCAATCAACGGCTGAACAACATTGGGGGATAAACAATCACAAATTGTGATTGGAAGCAACTGCTGAAGTAGTATGTGATTGTCATGACTTTTCAACCCTTGCAATGTCTTGCTCGTCAGATTCACACACTTTGAAATATTAGAAGAGTAACCATAAGGCACCTTGAGCATCTTCAAAATGGAAAGAAATGTCTCTTTCTCCTTTGTAGTCATTGTATACTGTGCTTCAAGCATATATGCCTTGTTTCCCTCAGCTAACTGTAAATGAAACTATTTCCTTAAACCCATTTCTTCCAAATCACGGCATGCATTAACATGGTCCTTTGATTTTCCACTGACACCTAAAATGGTCCACAATAAGTTATCACAAAGATTTTTTTCAATGTGCATGACATCCAAATTATGCCTCAGCATGTTAGTTTTCCAATACAGAAGACTATAAAAAATACTTTTCTTTTTCCAATTGTGACTGCGCTGCCTACCCGCAGCACGAATATTACGTACCGGAGGAGCCACCAAATCCTGAATTTCATATACCGTGAGGATGTTTTCTTCCTCAATCTGCGATAACATTTCGACTCTTGTCATGATCTTTGGTGTTGGACTGAACTCTCTAGAACCATCAAATGCCACTTTGTCCTTTTTGAACCTGTTCTGAGAGGGGAGAAAGCATTTGTGACCCATGTATGCCCATTTTTTGGAATGATTAAGCCATACAGATTTTTTACTTTTGTTGCAAAAAGGGAAATAAAATTCCCCTTTCGTACTCCAGCCTGATAAATTTGCATAAGCTGGGAAGTCATTGATTGTCCACAATAAAGCAGCCTGCAGTTTGAACATTTCATTCGTTTCACAGTCATAAGTCATCACACCATCACCCCAAAATTAATTCAACTCATCAATCAATGGATGAAGGTAAACATCAATCTTATCCCCCGGACTTTTAGGTCCATCGATAAGAGTGGAATGTAATATAAATTGTTGCTTCAAACAAAGCCACAGAGGAAGATTATATGGAACCAACACCACGGCCATGTGCTATGAGTTGCACCAACCATAGACTTGAATGGATTGAAACCATCTGCTTCCAATCCCAATCGGACATTACAAACATCTTTAGAAAAGTCGGGATGTCTCTTATCAAAATCCTTCCAAGCATGAGTCTGTCGGGTGGGTTAACATATCACTTTCATAAACTCTTTCTGCATGCCATCTCATTAAATTAGAAACTTTAGATGACATAAAAAATCTTTTCAACCTCGGTTTAAGGGGAAAGTAACGCATTTTCTTTATGGCAATCGGTTTCCCCGGTATCGCAATCTGACTTTGATGAGTCTGATTTCCCCTGTTCTCTTTCCACCTGGAAGCACCACAAACCGTACAAATATCCAAATGGATAGTTTCCCTTCTAAACAACATACAGTTGTTTTGCACATGAATCTATGGTCTCATATGTAAAACCTAAGTTCTCTGTCAGCTTATGAGCATGGTAATACGACTCGAGAAACTTAGCGTTGACAGGAAGAACCTTTTTCAATAACACCAAAAGCATGTCGAATGATGTGTCTGACCAATTATTCAAAGTCTTCAAATGCAACAACTCCATGATAAATGACAGTTTATTATAAGAAGTACATCCAGGATATAATTTTGTTTTCGCATCATCAAGTGCTTCATAAAACCTCCTCAAATCACGATCTACACCAGATCGAAGATTTATCTCACCGGTCTCAAGATTCTGGATGTCAATGCCTTCAGGATCAAACCCACATACCATTTTAGTAAGCATTTCATGCATTGGATCATTCATCCTTGCATCAACATCCATCTGAGCTGCATCCATATTTTGACAACGAACATATTCTTCTCCATGACGAGTCCAACTCTTATAATTTTTCAGAAATCCATTAAAGAATAGGTTCTCCCTCACAGTATCTCGTGTGAATTGATATCTGTTAGCACATTTTCTACATGTACAAATAATAGAGTCACTTTCAAATCCTCTGGTGAAGTCAATAAACTGCATAATTCCATTGAAATATTCTCTAGACGTTCGATTTGGAAGATCAATCCAACTCTTATCCATAATAATATCTGTATAACAAACATTTACACAATACTTATTACATTTGCATTTTTCAAATCAACTATATTTAAAATAAATACTAATAATTTGTTTATGAACCATTGATAAAATAATAATGTAAGTGAAAGCCCATGTCATACCTGATTGTGCTACAAACCTGGAAGGGAGGGGAGCCGAAGGCGGTGCTGCGAGGGAGAGGAGAGGCAGCGAAGGGGAGCCAGAGCCAAAGGCAGTGCGGCGAGGGAGGGGACGGGGTGGCGGCGGTGGTGGGGAGCCGAAGGAGAGGAGGCGTTGAGGGGACGGGGGATGGGCAGTGGGGGGGGGGGGGGATGTCCGGGGTGCAGGGGGGCTGTCCGGGGTGCGATGGGTGTCCGGGGTGTGGGGGGTGTTGTCCGGGGTGCGAGGGGGCTGTCTGGGGTGCGGGGGGGGGGGGGGGGGGGGGGGTTCGGGGTGCGGGGAGGATATCTGGGGTGCGGGGGTTGTCCGGGGTGCGGGGGGGGGGGGGGCTGTCCGGGGTGTGGGGGCTGTCCGGGGTGGGGGGGGGAGGGCCGAGGGCGGAGGCCGGAGGGACGAGTGGTAGGAGACGGAGGGGGGTGGAGGTCGGAGGGCGGAGGCCAGAGGGCGGAGGGACGCCGGAGGAGAGCGAAGTATGGTTGGAGGGCGGAGGGCGGCCGGAGCGGGAGGGCCGAGGGCGGAGGGAGCGTGGAGGGCGGAGGCCGACGCGGGCAGTGGGTGGAGGGCGGCAACGAGGATGGCGGGGGGACGGCGCCCGGAGGGCGAGGCAGGGGCGGCCGGGGTCGACGCGCGGGGGAGGGCGGCGTTGGGGGGGGGGGAGCGATCGAGGGCGATGGGGGGGCTAGGTTGAGGGCAATGGGGGGTCGCCAAAGCCCTTAATTGTTTTTACAAAGGGAAGCAACCGCCTTTGTAGGTCACTATTGGGTACCTATAGCGACCGCCAAAGGTGGTCGCTAGTGTTAGAGGGCTTCACAGCCCAATATTCTAGTAGTGATGTTGGAGTGACGTTTACGGAGTTCTTGGTAGAGATTGAGGATCGACAGGAGCGGGTCCTTCATAGGTGGTTGATTCCTCTGGTGTGAATTCATTGGAAGTATAAGAATCTCTAGGAGAGAACTTGGGAGCAGGAGTCTCATATTTGTTCTCAGTATCCCCATTTGTTTGTGTATCCCTTGTTTTGGATTTCGGGGGTCGTAAAACCCTAATGTGGGGAGAATGTAATGTCCCATAAATTCCATTTAATTTTTTTTAAATTATATGGGATTATTTCGAGACCAATAACTTAGAAAGAACATAATTCCAAGGCCCGGTGAGCATGAAATGGTGGATTGAACTTTCTTTAAGTTAATTAAAATAGCACGCATGTGCGGTTTTGGAATCTTCTAAATGGGTGCCCGGATTAAAAATCCAAGGGTACTGTTTCATTTAAAATGAATACATTACCTAAGAAAGAAATTAACCTGGACCATCAAGGGTCAATAAAAAAAGTTATTTTTTGGGTTTTTTAATAAAAAAAATAAAATAAACTTAAAGAGTTTATTTTATTCGAATTTCGTTTCACCGCAACTCATTGTCAATCCAGCTATTTCATTTAATAAATGAAACAGTGTAACACCATTGAAATGGAAGCGTAATGACTTGGTGACTCAACATAATAGAAATGATGAAATTTTTTATCCATTTAATAACTAAGCAAGGATACAAGGACATTGGAGGATCCGGGAATTTTCTTGAAAGACTGGGAGGAAATTCATTGGAAAACAACGAGCGATGATGAATGACGAATGATGACGGATCAACAAACGGATTCGAACTAGACGTCGATGGTTTGACGAATGATGAATGTAGGATTCAACCTTTGTCAGTGATCGATCCAAACCTAGGTAAGGGTTTTAATTTTCAATTATTTTCTTCCCTGTTCTTCGATTTAAATGACGAACACGGATCAACCCATGAATAGGTTGACCTGTGGTTTGATCATTCTTACAGGAGGTTTTTATTGCGGGTTTTGGTTTGGGGGATTGATTCGTGTTGTTTTTCCTTGATTGGACCTTATAATGGGAGTGGATCTAGGCTGTAACGAACAACGACTACAGTTCGTTCCTTGGTTTTCTCTTGTGTGTTCTTCGTCCTTATTTTTTGAATTCTTCATGGAATGATGAACGGGTGATCATTACATGCTAGTTTCTTGGAACAATGATCCCAAAATGAAAATTCATCATCATAATGACCCAAAAGAGGTGTGAAGACGATGGCAGTGGATAAATTGACACAACTCAAAAGAAATCCTCCTTAAACCATTCTTTGTGTGGATGATCGAAACGAGTTTTTGGGACCGATAAAACACCCAAAACCTACTGATTTAGTGTTACCATGGTGGGGAGACTTCATAACTTCATTTTCATGGAAAACAATAGCTAGATCGAGAATCGAAGGATCAAATGAAGGGCCAAAAAAGAACTAGTGATTCTGGAAAATCAAAAAGAACATGGAATTTATCCTAAAGAACACGACATGTGGGGTCGACACAGTGGAAGCTAGGGTTTTGAGTGATAGAAAGGTTGAACACTGTGTGTGACAGCTCACGTGGGGCTCGGCGTGTATCTCGGGTGATACATGGACATGGGGTGGAGTACATACCACCACATGGACAGACCAGTCCAGATACGCGGATTACCCCATGTACCGATATAAGACATGGAGAACATGGGTTAAAGTTGTGTACAAGAACATGGCCATCGTACATGGAGCGGACCCCAGTTAATAGGACACAGTGTGTCATGCTCTTATATTCCATGTATAACGTCTTCTGCACGACATGTCTTTCGACTCAGTTCATTGCACTCAGGCATTACCTGGAGTCAAGGGACATAGCATGTGGCCCATCTACATGTCGTGTACTACCTTCTACCAATCAGCCCCTTTTTACTAAAATGGGTATAACTTCCAAATCGGACGTCTAATTGAGGATCCGTTTACAGAACTAAGACCCTTGAAACGAGGCGGGTCCTTTTAACATACTCCAAGTGAGTTTTAGAGGAAGTTAATGTCTTGAGAATTATATTCTCCCAGAATAAATCATGCTACGAGCGTGAATCCTATGGCTGGATATGACGAGAAGGAAGTGACGAGCGGACCTCATTGGCCTAGCAGATGAGAAGACCTCAGTGGACCAGTAGATTAGAATACCTCAGTGGCCCAACAGACGATTGGACTTGAGTGTCCTAGAATACATACGGACCTTACTGGCCCAGCATACCTTAGTGACAAGCGGAATTCAGTGGCCCAGAACACCTCAGTGACACATAAGGGATCAGTCCCTCAAAAGTACAAGATGTTCAACATTACGACTGAGAGTCTTTCTTTCCACACCTTAGGTTATACTTGTGTGAGTTTTCCACTACTTTGTGTGTACTTTTCTTTGTGGTATTTTCTTTGTGATTTGGGTTCCATACTAAGTATTGTGTAACTCAACCCAACATGGGATTAACTAGAACATGTTGTGTCTTGTGGAGACGATTGAAATTTTGATAGAGACCATGGTGGCCTAGGACCAGGCGGCGCCCAGTGAGGTTAGACAGGCAAGGTGTATTCCTATATCTTCTAATAGCTACTATTCACCTACCCTTCATATAGGGTTTTCTGCAGATAGGTTTTCAGAGACCTTTGTACTCTCTTATTTATAGCTTGCCTTATGTTGGGTTTGTATTCTTGCCCATTTTACTTTCAACTTATACCTTTACTCTCAGTGGTTTTTTAGTGGAATTCTTGTTTAATTTTCAGAATTGTGGGTTGTGTTTGTGTGTGTGTGCATATAAGTACTCCGGAAAATGCCTTCCACTTGCGGGATAATGCCTTCGACGCTAGTCTCTAGAACTTTTCCACCAGGATTCGAGATTGGGGTGGTCACGGCATGGACCTCGGGGGACGGGTCATGACAAATTGGTATCATAGGGTGGTCTCACGAACCCCTTACTCTACAAATCCTCCTACGTATCCATACACTAGGACCCAAAATTCTGATTATTGACTTAGTACATGAAAACACTGGTTGCATGCATCATATAGGAATTTAGAGTGTTTTCATTTCCTTTTGAGTCAGAGTCATCTCACCAAGTATAATCTATTGATTGTGGTTTATCTTGACCTATTTCAGGATGTCTCCACACATACAGCCAGCCAGGATTCGAGTACATGACCATGAAGATGGTTGACTGCGACGCATCCTTGAGCACAAGAAAACAAATTAAAATGTATAACCTACTTACTACTCAGTACAATGGTAATACAGGGTCGAACCATAGGGAGGTTTGAAGTTGTGCTTAGTGATCAAAAAATAAATAAAACAAAACAAAAATACAAGAAAACAAGAAACTAGGTGAAATCTTGTGGTGAAGGTGTGAAGTGAGTGAAATGGTGAGTGAGTATGAAAGTGAAAGGGTGGGTGAAGAAGAATAGACAACAATCAGACATACAGACAACAATAAATGAGAACAATCAATATTATGGAGAGGATTAAGTCCACTGGCAAGTTTTGATACTACTTGATCTTGTTCACACACTGAAATTTAAGTATGTGGATCTGACTTAAGGTAATTGACTAGATTTTTTTTTTCTGGACAGATTTTGATAAAATAATTCTTATAGTCTTTCAACTGTAAAGAATCATTCAATCACATAATGACAAAAGTGGGTAATCACTGAGCTCAAATTGTCAGTCAAGTTCATTGTGTGTCTCTCATTTGATCTTGATTCATTATTCAATGAAATCTCCAAGTTTAAAACAAATTTAATTTATATCTAATCAAGATTAGTTTCTACCGACCTTGATGGTTTGAAATGAAATTGTTTAAAAAAATGAGTAAGAGAGAGAGCCAATCCAGGGATACAAAAGCATTCATCAACAAGATGAAGCAGATATAACCAGCTCAGCTTATAACCCCCCCCCCCCAAAGAAGTTTAGCAAGACATGATGATTGAATTAAAAAATTTAATATAAATTAAATCAATAGAGTTCATGCAGTAGAAAAAGTATAGAAAATAGAGGAAAAGGAGTAAGTCTCTCTCCCTACTCGATCTTTAGATATCTCAACTCTCTTACCTACCTGGTGATGGTGAAGATATGATCTTGATCTCCCACCCTCAGAATCAAGATGTGCGATGGTGGTCTCTGCTCTGATCTTCTGATCATTTGGAAAAAATCTAAGTTGTGGAATTTATCCTGGATTGAGTCGATGGATGGATGGAATTACTCTCCCCCCTCCTGTGCAATGTTCTGCTCGTCACCGCTACTCCCCGAATCGAAGTCTCTAGAATCTCCTGAAAGTCTTCCTCAGCTTCCATGTAGCACTTTCACAATGTTTCATCCTCCTCAATCGTCACTCAAGAGTAACCTCATAACAGACTAAAAAACGCGCGCCATGAGCCTCCCCCTGAAATTAGAAATCAACTAAAATCAAAAGATCTAAAAAACTACGTGTTATAATATATTATATTATAAATAGTTAGAATGAATAAAAACATAAATGACATAAAAATTTAATAAAAGTACAATTAAATAAATAATGAAATATTTTATTATAAATATCCAAATTATTACTTAAAATATTTAAATATATAAATAAATGAAATAATAAATGAAATACATAAATATAGTAATAAAATAATTATACATAATAAAATAATTAAAGTATAAAAACTCAATACTATTAATATACTTTTATTTTTATTATTGTATACATATATATATATATTACTATTATCTATATTTATTAAATAATTATGTACAAAAATATATTATGTAAATAATTATATTATTTATATTACTTATAAAACATGTTATTATTATTATAGTTATATGTTATATTTTATGTTATATAAATTCTATAGTGTATTATATTATTATGTTATTATTATTATAATTAGTATAATATTATAATTTTAAACAAAAGGATTCAAGGGGAACTCCCCCACACTTAAGATCATGCAATATATTGATAAAAATTGAGTAGTGAATTAAGATAAAAAACATCAGGACAACACTTCCCTAAAAAATTGGAGCTTTGACCATTGTTGTTCATTTAAAAGTTCCTATTTTGTAACACTAAGTGGTTGCTCCTTTTCGTATCCTTCAAGTTAAAAAAAATAAGCATAAGAATCTAGAGTTTTAAGCTCAATAAGAATAAACCAAGGGATGAGTTGAAAAGTTTTCATCCAAATAATGTAGTGGAATGATCCCTTGGTTTTCCTTTGCTGGGTTTCTAGCAGCAACAGTTCTCTCTCTCAAGTAGTAGTATGTAATGAGACACCATCAAACAGACAATATTATAGACCATAGAATCAAGCAGTAGGAGTTAAATTTATTGAAAACAGAAATAAAAAAGAAAACAAATAAGCAACCATGGGTTAGTTCCCATGAAACACTGAGTTTATAGTCCTCAGTTAGACTTAATACAACTCATTCCTCCAGCAGAGATATGGGAGCCAATCCCTTTGGTTTACCTTCAAAAAAGTGTTTTGTTCTCTGACCATTGATCAAGAAAGGTCAATTATCTTCTCCAACCAGCTCCAAATATCTATTAACTAACACTCAAACAATGGTAAAGGGTCATGACCACTTGGTCTTCAACTTTCCTGGAAACAGCTTCAATCTAGAATTTAACTACAGGACCCTCTCACCAACCTTGAAATTTCTATTTTGAATGATTTTTTCATGAAAATCCTTTGTTATTTCTTTGTAAATTTCAGAATTCTCATAATATTCTCTTTTTATCTCCTCCAGCTCACTCAGATATAACAGTCATCTCTCACCAGCTAACTTGAAATCAAAATTGAGGGTCTTCACTACCCAATAGGATTTTTTTGAAACTCAATAGGCAGATGACATGTTTTCCAAAATAGAAGCATGTATGGTGACATCCCTATAGGAATCTTATAAGAAGTTATATAAGCCCAAAGAGACTCATCTAGCTTCACTGACCAGTCTTTCCTAGATCTAGAAACAGTTTTCTCCAAAATCTTCTTAAGATCTCTATTAGAAACTTATGTCTTCCCACTAGATTGTGGGTGGTAAGTGGTTCCTATCCTATGTGAGAACCCATACTTCTACATCAAACTTTTGAACTTAAAATTATTGGAGTGAGTACCATTATCAGTGATGAACACTCTAGGAACACCAAACCTGGAAAAAATGTTTTTCCTTATGAATTTGACTACACTTGCAGTAGAATTGTTGGGCAGAGCCACTGCCTCAACCCACTTGGACATGTATTCCATGACTACCAAAATGTACTCATTCCCATTAGAGTATAGGAATGGTCCCATGAAGTCTAATCCACACATCAAATATTTCAACTTCCATAATTCCTTTTTGAGGTAGCTCTTGCCTTCATCTAACATTTCCCGGCATTTGACACTTCTCACAACCAATTACCAAACTCCTAGAATATTTGAACAAAGTGGGAAAATAGAAACCAGCCTGTAGGACCTTCTAATCAGTCCTCTATCATCCACGGTGGCCACCCCAAGGTGTTGAATGACAACTCTCAAGTATGGTCATCATATCTTCCTCAGTAACACATCTTATCAAAATCCCGTCAGTACACCTCCAAAAGATAAGAGGGTCATCCCAAAAATAATATTTCAGATCAGATATGAACCTCTTTATTTGGTTGTGTGAGTGGTCCTTAGGCATGACACCAACTGCCAGAAATTTGGCATAGTCTTCAAACTAAGAGTACTGCGACACAGAAGCAGCAAAAAATTTCTCATCCGGGGAAGAAGTGTTGGTCTCTCTTGTATCCTCACTTTGGGTGTTAGATAGCCTAGAAAAATGATCTTTCACTATATTCTCATCCCCTTTATTATACTTAATGACCAAATAAAACTCCTGTAGTTTCAGGGTTCATCACATCAATCTAGGTTTTTCATCCTTTTTATCTAGAAAGTACTTAAGGGAAACATGGTCTATGAAAATAATGACTCTTGATCCTATTAAGTACTAACTAAACTTTTCCAAAGAAAAAATCACAGCATCTAAATCCTTTTCAGTGGTAGAATAATTCTTTTGGGCATTATCCAACAACTTGATGGCATAGTAAATGACATGAATATTCTTATCCTTCCTTTGTCCCAAAATACCTCCTACTGCAAAATCACTAGCATCACACATTACCTCAAAAGGGAGCTTCCAGTAAATAGCAGTGATCACAGGTGAAGTGGTTAACTTCTCCTTGAGTAGATAAAAATCCTTTAGACATTTATCATCAAAAACAAAAGGTGTGCCCTTAACTAGAATGGAACACAGGGGTCTAGTAATCTTATAAAATTTCTTAATGAATCTCCTGTAGAACCCATCATGTCCCAAAAAACCTCTAATTACTTTGACATTTTCTAGTGGGGGAAAGCTTTGTATGACCTTAAATTTGGTATTATCGATCTCCAACCCCATATTAGATACCTTGTGACCCAAAACTATGCCTCGGTAGCCATGAATTGGAACTATTCCCAGTTTAAGACTAGGTTGGTCTCTTGACATCTTTCCAACACAAGTTCTAGATTTTCAAGGAAGTTCTAAAAAAACTCCCCACAATAGAAAAATCATCCATGAAAACCTCAATTATCCTTTCAATAAAGTCTGAGTATATTTCCATCATACATCTCTGAAAAGTGGTAGGAGCACCACACAAGCTAAAGGGCATCCGCCGGTAGGAGAATGTCCCAAATGGATAAGTGAAGGTAGTTTTCTCTTAGTCCTTAGGTAAAATGGAAATCTGGTTATAACTAGAATAACCATCAATAAAGTAGAAAATTTCATTGCCTACCAACCTCTCCAACATTTGGTCTAGGAATGGCATGGTAAAGTGTTCCTTTCTTGTGGAAGCATTCGACTTTCTATAGTCTATACAGACTCTCCATTTATTCACTGCCCTTGTTTGGATTTGATCATTCTTCTCATTATTGACCACTATCACTCCACTTTTTTGGGTACTACATGGATAGGACTTACCCAAGGGCTATCAGAAATGGGAAAAATTATTCCATCATCAAGTAGCCTAATCACCTCTTCTCTAAAAACTTCCTTTATGTTTGGATTTATTCTTCTTTGGGATTCCACTCTAATATTACACTCAGGTTCCATGGGAATTTTTTTCATTCAAAAGTATGGACTTATCCCTTTCATATCATTATTCGACTAGGATATGAAAAAATTGTACTTCTTCAAAACACTCAGTAGATTTTTCTCTTGACTTTCCTCTATATTAGATGAAATGATCACAGGAAGGGTGGAACTCTCTTTTAAAAATGAATATTTGATAAGGGAAGGGAGAGTCTTAAGTTCAAGGATGAGTGATGACTCACTTGATGGAAGAAACTTGGGTCTAGGTGGCCCAAGGGATTCATGTTGTCTCTTAAAGTAGGCATTAAAGAAGGATTCCTCCTTATCACTAGAAATTATAGAAAAATTATCCTCAAACCCAGACTCCTATATTGGGGAAAGAATGTGTTCCAAAAACAACTCATCTAGGTTCTCCAAAAACACTCCCTCAAACTTATCCACAGGTGCTCTATCTTTTCTTGAACTGATCCCCATGAAAGTGGCAGCAGGGATCTCAGGTTCACTATTGATCTCATCTATAATCCTCAGAAACTCCTCTTCCACCTCATCAAATATACCCTCAGCAAATAAAAGATCATATTTGGGAAAGAATGGATGGGTGGGTTCTTTGATTTTCTTAAAAACAGTAAATTCCTATTTTTTCTCACCCAAGTTGAAAATAAAATTCCCCTTACACACATCTGTCACAACTCCCTCTATGGCTAGAAAGGGCCTACCATGGATGATAGGAACCTCCTAGTCACACTCTATATCAAAGATGAGAAAGTTAGTAGGCAAAAAGAGTTTGCATACTCCCTCTAACAGATCATCAACTCTACCCACTGGATGAGTAATGGATATATCAACAAGATGTAACACAATAGTGGTGGGTTGGGGAACTCCTAGTATCAGGTGCTGGAAAAGTGAAATATGGATCATATTGATACTATAACCATGGTCACACAAAAAATTGAACTTACCACCTCTATCCAAAAAGGTAAAGGGGGTGAAAAAGCTTCCTGTGTCCTGAAGTTTAGGAGGTATCCTATTCTACAACACAGCGCTACACTTTTTAGTCAAGCTATATGTGGGAAATTATTCTAATGCCTTTTTATTTGAACAGATTTTTTTGAGTGATTTTAGATATAATGTAATTTGAATCAGAGCTTCAAGGAATGGGATATCAATGTTCAACTTCTTAATCACTTTTAGAAATTTTATAAATTCAGAATCATGAGTTGGTTGCTTTATTCTTTCATGGAAATGAATGACAGGGGAAAATTTTATAACAATTGGGGGAATCCCTATATATTACCCTTAAAATTGTTCTTCCCTTTATTTTATTTATTTTTCAAGCCATTTTATTTGGGTTTTTTAGCAGGAACATCAGGAACCAGTGGATTTTCAATACTGTTGTACAATTTTCCAGATTTAGGTTTTTCCAGATTCAAGTTTTCAACTTCATCCAGTTTTTCATTTTCAACAGTTTGGGGTTCTTTTATAGTCTCTTTGTGGGTTTAGAGACCACTTCTGGTGGTCACAACCGTGGAATTTTCCCTAATATTGTATTTTGTGGTGCTCAGAAACCTACCCTTGTCTCTATTTCCCACATCCCTCACTAGCTACCCCATTTGAATTTCTAAATTCGTCATTTTGGCATCCATTTGAACTTTATCATAATCATTATTAATTTTTTGTTCATAAAATCTCCCAATCAACTAATGGAACATGTATCTCACCTCATCTTTGGAATTGGATAATTGATCCTTGGGTTGGGGTTGGGGTTGGAACTGCTTCCTAGGAGGCTGCTAGAATCCAGGAGGGGTCTTAGGTCGAAGGACTCCCTTATCCCTCTAGGATAGGTTCAGGTGGTTCCTATACCCCTGGTTATAAGTTTTTGGGAAAGGTACTTACCTATGTTGCATCGTTTTACCATATCCAACAAATTTTTCATTCTCAAGAGGCTGGACAGGAATATCAAAGTTGGGACAACAAGTCTGTGAATGACCATACATGCCATAGTGGTGGAAATACTCCCTAAGTGTGTTGTGGGGGTTCTCATTGAAGAACCCAATAGCTTGGGATTCATCTTGAGGAGCAGGAGTGGGATCCTTTGTCACAATGGTTTTTCTCCTACATCATTTGTGTTAGGATTTTTGAGTTAAGGTATTGAAGATTTGTTTGAGCTCCTTAGCAGTCTTGTCACTAAAGTCTCCTCTAGCAGACTAATCCACCAAGGTTTGGTGGTAGGGGTAAGGCTATTGTAGAAAGTATACATGATGAATTGGGGTGTGAATTGGTGTTTATTACACTACCTAAGTAGTCCCCTAAACTTTTCCCCGGCTTCATGGAACAACTCACCCTCATCTTGAAAAAAGCCAATGATCTTATATCTAATCTCTGATGTCAACCTCCTAGGATAGAATTTCATGGTTAAATCATTATAGAATTGATCCCAGGTGATAAATATTTCCTCCTCTAATTGTTGAAACTAGGTCCTAGCATTAACCATTAGACAGAAGGGGAATACTCAGATTCAGCTCTTCCTCAGTAAGACTGCTACGTGGCAGCTACTGAACACTGAAATAGAAGGCTCTAATGAAGTCAAGAGAGTCTTCACTAGCCATCCTGTTGAAGGTCGACAGCTGACAAAGCATGGATTGATTGATTTCATAATTACTAGACCTAGGTGAGTGCCTAATGCATGGAGGGTTTCTCGACACATAAGGTAGAAGGAATTCTCTCAGGTTGTGCCTCTCAGCTATCTCATTTCCAGGTTGGTTCAGATTTTAATGTTGGTTCCTATTTTGGTTTTCAACTCCCCTATCTTCTTCCACCTTGATTTTATATTTGTTATTTTTCAAGTCTTTCAGGTGTCTCTCAATTTTTGGATTGACAAGTTCCAAGGTCTCAGACTTTGACCTTGTGATCATGCAGCTAGTGTTTCACAATTTTTTTAGTAATTTTCTATTTACAAATTTTATTTACAGTTTTGTATATTTTTTATTTTTTTGTGTTTTATGTTTTATTTTAAAAAAAATTATGTGAATTATTGTTTTTTTAGATAGCACATGGCTTCCCTAAAAATGGTTCCAAAATTTGACCATCGTTTATCATTGAGCATGAGTGAACAAATTAAAATTTATAACCTACTTACTATTTAGTACAGTGGTAAGATAGGGTTGAACCATAGAGAGGTCTGAAGTTGTTATTAGTGATCAACAAAATTAAAACAAAACAAAAACACATGAAAATAAGAAACTAGGTGAAATCCGGTGGTGACGGTGTGAAGTGAGTGAAATGGTGAGTGAGTGTGAAAGTTAAAGGGTGGGTGCAGTAGAATAGACAACAAGCAGATAAGCAGACAACAAGCAATTAGAACAATTAATATGATGGAGAGGAGGAAGTCCACTGGCCATTTTCGATACTGCTTACTCTTTTTCACACACTGAAGTTTAAGTATGTGGATTTAACTTAAGGTAAGTGACCAGATTTTTCATCTAGACAACTTTTTACAGAATAATTCTTACAGTCTTTCAACTGTAAAGAAGCATTCCATCACATAATGATAAAATTCAGTAATCATTAGGCTCAAATTGTTAGTTGAGCTCAGTGTGTCTCTATCATTTTAGAATGATTTATTCTTCAATGAAATCTTCAAGTTGAAAAAAAAACTTTAATTTATATCTGATCAAGATCAGTTTCCACTGATCTTGATAGTTTGAAATAAAATTGTTCAAAAAAAATGAGTAAGAGAGAGAGCCAATCCAGGGATACAAAAGCATGCATGAACAAGACAAAGCAAATCTAACCAAATCATCTTATCCACCCCCCAAAGGAGTTTGTCCATACATGATGACTGAATTCAACATTTTAATAGAAATTAAATCAATTAATTTCATGCTATAGAAAAAGTGAAGAAAACAGAGCAAAAGGAGTAAGTCTCTTTCCCTGTTCGATCTTTAGATATCTCAACTCTCTGCCCAGCCTGATGATGGTGAAGAAGTGCTCTCGATATCCCACCCTGGGAATCGAGATGTGCAATGGGGGTCTCCTCTCTGATCTGCTGATCGTCTAGAAAAAATTGATTTTGTGGAATTCATCCTAGATTGAGTCGATGGATGGATGGAAGTTCTCTCCCCCCTCCCTTGAAATGTTCTGCTCGTCACCACTACTCCCTAAATTGAAGTCTCTGGAATCTCCCGAAAGTCTTACCTAGCTTCCACATAGTACTTTCACCACGCTGCCTCCTCCTCAACCATCACTCAAGTGGAACCTCATTAGAAGCTAAAAAATTGCACGCCACGAGGCTCCCCTTGAAAACAGAAATCAACTAAAATAAAAAGAGCTTAAAACTATGTGTTACAGTATATCATATTTTAAATAGTTAGAATGAATAAAAAAGGGAAAAGGTATGAAAAATTAATAAAAGTAAAAATAAATAAATAATGAAAGAATTTATTATAAATATCCAACTTATTACTTAAAATATGTACATATATAAATAAACAAAATAATTAATGAAATACATAAATACAATAATAAAATAATTATACATAATAAAATAATTAAAGTATAAAAACTCAATACTATTAATATAATTTCTTTGTTATTGTTGTATACATACATACATACATACATACATACATACATACATACATACATACATATATATATATATATTTATATTAATATTATTTATATTTATTAAATAATTATGTACAAAAATATATTATGTAAATAATTATATTAGTGATATTAGTTATAAAAAATGATATTATTATTATAGTTATTTGTTATATTTTACTTTATATATATTCTATAGTGAATTATATTATTATGTTATTATTATTATAATTAGTATAATATTATAATTAAAAAAAAGAAAAATAAGAGATGAAATGTGGGGGCAGGTTCGTGTGCGAGGGAGATAGAGAGGGGGGAGGGTGAAGGTGATGGCTCGGGTTAAGGGAGAAGGAAGATGGTGACTTGGGAGGATGGCTACAGAGTAGTTTTCTGGTGACGCGGTGAAGGTTGGGCATGCGGAGCATAGCGGCATGGCAACAAGGAGAGTAGAGCAACGGTGGTCGCTTGAGTGGGTTAGGGTAGCAGCGAGGATGGAGGAGGCTAGGGAGGAGCACGAGAGCAGATTCGGTCCAGAGCCTTGGAATCGGAACAGGGAAGCATGATAGTTCGGTATGGTTCACAACGAGCAGGAAGCAGGTGCGGTAGGCTGCACCGCAAGAATGCACAGGTTCGGTATGCCCAAATCTAAAATTGGGGGTTTGAAATTTGATGTTGAATCGATGATGTTGATAAATTAATCTGATGTGGGTCTAATTTTGATCTGATGTACGTTATTAGCCTATGTTTGGTCATGATTTAGTAAAAGAAAAGAAATGATTTCCTAATTCATAAAAGAAATGAAATGAAATGATTTTCATTTCTCATCATTTAGTTTGGATGAAAAATTTAGTAAAAGAAAAGAAATGATTGCAATTTTTCTCCATCTTGTTTGGTGAAAATTATTAAAAGAAAAGAAAAGAAATGTTTGGGAAATATGACAAAAATAACCTTATTAAAAAATATAGTTTTCTAATACTCAATTATTCCAAATAAAAAAATATTATGATTTTAAATTGTATCTTTTATTTTCAAATATATATATATTTATTATAAATATTTATATAATTATAAATATATATATTTATAAATATCTTTATATATATATATATATTTATTTGTTTTTAAATATATTTATTCATATATAATTTTATAAATATGCATTCATAAATATATATATTTACAAAATAAATTTACAGTTATATAAATATATATATTTTTAATATATTAGATATACATTTATAAATATCTTTATATAAATATATTTATAAATATATATATAAAAAAAATTAAAATTGAAATTATTACCTGGTTATTATTTCGGACGAGTTCGAGTAATGTTCTTAGAAAATATTTTTTTTTCAATACTAAATTATTCCAAATAATATTATATTATAATTTTAAATTGAATCCTTGTTTTTTATATCATATCAATTATATACATTTAATTTTGAAAAATACATTAGCAATTATTTATTTTTGTTTTTTATATCCTGCCAATTATATACACAATAATTTTGATTTTAATCAATCATTATTTTTCTTGTCATCAAAATTAGGAAGAAATTATTAATTCAAAATAATTAATAATTCAAAATTATTAATTAAAAATAATTAGTAATTCAAAATAAATATTAATTCAAAAATATTAAATCAAAAGTTTTTATAAATTATTTATACAAATTATTAATTCAAGACAATCAAAATTATTTATAATCAAAATTAACTATAATCAAAATTAACTATAATCAAAATTATTTATAATTGTTTGATTTTATTACCTAAAAATTAAGTTGGGGTTATAAAAAAATTATCTACAAATTATTTTCAACAAAATATTTATATAAAAATACTAATTTTTATTATTAATAATCACAATGATGATAATTTATATAAATACTAATTCAATAAAATGTTATATAAAATAAAACAACCATAGGGGCATGGTAGGAAATTAAAAAAATTGTATGACGCACTACGCGCGTTTCTTTCCAAATCACCCCACTTTTGGGGTGATTGTAAAACTATAGTTGGGGAGAAATATTTCTCCCCGTTTCTCTCGACCTGATATTTCCCTCCCCTACTTTGCTCCAACCAAATGACGGAAATCCGTTTCAATCACCCCAAATCTTTTCTTTTCCCCCCAAATCACCCGTTCCAAATGAGGGGCTAATGTTGTGATACTGAGTTGATTTTCTTATGCTGATCTGGATTTTCTTTGTTGATGGATGGAGGCGGAACAGAGGTAGGGAGATGGAGAAATGATGTCACAATGAGAGGCTGGGAGTGAATTGGTGGAATAGTGTGACTGTGATGGGATGAGAAATGGTGGCAGTGTGAAAATAGTGGGACACTAAAGTGATGAAACGGTGGGACAACAACAGAAGGACACGGTGGGACAACAACTATTTTGGTGGGATAGAAACAGAGGGATACAGGGGATTTAAAAACAGAATAAAATTAATTACGCATTATTCAAGAGAAAGAGTTTAATTGTATTAAAAATTATAAACAAATTAATTTAAAACAAATTAAAATATTTATAGTCACTTGATTAAATTAATTAACCAAATAATTAATTAAATAATTAAAAGTAAAAATATTAATTTAATAAAAGTAAATTGTTAAAACTAAATTAATTATTAAAATACATATAACTATAGTGAGTTATTTATTTACAATTTCAAAATAATAAATTAATTGATTAAATTAATGAATTAATAAACTACTTATTTGAAAAGAAACAAAAGAAATGAAAAATTGAAAGAATGAAAAGAATGAAAATTTGTATTTTAAAAAAAATAGAAGAATAAAAATAAGTCAAATTCAAAAAAAAAGTTTTAATTTAAGAATTATTTAAAATGACAATAATGAACATTAAAACACATTATTTACACTAGAAATGATGATTTTACAAATTACGAACAAAATCACAACAATTATTAATTATTTAACAAAAAATAATATTTTGAAATAAAAAAAGTAGATAAAATAATAAAAAGGGTGTGGCGAAGAGTAATAAAAATGTGCCACATCAACGGTACACCTAGAGATGAGGCGTCAGTTCAGGGACCAGTACTCAAGATAGCCCCACCGGGTGGTGCACTAGTGTTCCCGCCGCCTTTCGATCAGTAGTTCCAACTAGTATTACCGGTAGAGGATGCACACAGGCTTAGTGACTTAAATGAGTTCTAGAGAAAGAGGCCTTCCAGGTTCTGGGGTGAGACTGTCCCCTAGGTGGTCGAGGATTGGCTTGAGGTAGTTACACGAGTCTTCCGCCTTGTGAGGACGCCACTTGACCAGATGATGATCTTAACCGCAATCCTTTTTTAGGGCTCGTCCAGAAGATGGTGGAGCTTGACGATCTAGACGCATGACGAAGTGACCCTCACTTGGACAAACTTTTATCACCTCTTAAGGTAGGAGTTATTTCTAGCGACATTTCACTCAGTGTGCATACAGAAGCTACTGCACCTACAGCAGGGTAGCATGATAGTAATGGAGTACTCAGTGAGATTCACTGAGATTTCTCACTTCTCTACAGACATGGTATGAGACCTATTCTTCTAGGCTCAAGATTTTGATCAGTGACTACACCGAGAGATCAAAACTTCTATGGTGTTTCTTAGCATCCCTACTTAGGCTGGGGTCCTAGAGCGAGCCCTACTCGTGGAGAGCTTCCTGGCAGAGCAAGCGCCAGCTATAATGTCCCAAAAATTCCATGTAATTTTTTTAAAAAAATTATATTGGGTTATTTTGAGATCACGCGCTGATATGGAATGTAATTCTAAGGCTCAGTGAGCCTAGAATAGTTGTTTCAACTATTTTTTTAAGTTAATTAAAAGAGTGCACGTGCGCAGTTTTGGAAGATTCTAAATGGGTTCCCGGATTACAAATACAAGGGATCTGTTGCATCTGGAATGACGACGTTACCTAAGAAAGGACTTAACCTCGACCGAAAAGGGTCAAGAGAAAAAGTTAATTTTCAAGCATTTTTTAGAAAAAAAATAAAATATACTTAAAGAATTTATTTTATTCGAATTTCATTTCACCGTGATACAATGTCAAGCTGGCTGTTTCATTTAATAAATGAAACAACATAACATCACTGAAATAGAAGCATAACGACGTGGATACTTAGCCTAAAATAAATGCTAAAATGCGTTCTCCACTTAATAACTTATCAAGGATACAAGTTCGTGGGAGGATCCTGGAATTTTTTCGAAAGCCTGGGAGGAAATTCTTTGGCAAACAACGAGCGGCGACGAATGACAAACGACGACGGATCAACAAATAGATTCAGACCAGATGTCAGTGGTTTGATGAACGACGAATGCAATATTCACACTTAGTTATTAATCAATCTAAACCCAATTAGGGGTTGTAATTTTTTATTCTGTTCATCCCCATTCTTGGATTTAAATGACAAACACGGATCAACCCACGAACTGGTTGACCTGTGGTTCGATCGTTCTTGCAGGAGGGTTGTTTTATGAGTTTTGGATTGGGGGATTGATTTGTGTTATTTCTCCATTATTGAACCTTCTAATGGGAGTGGATAGAGGTTGTAACAAACATCGATTGGGGTTCATTTCTCAGTTTACACTTGTGTGTTCTTCCCCCTTCTCATTCTTCACGTTCTTCACAGAATGACGAATGAATGATCGTTGCACCCTCATTTCTTAGCGCAATGATCCCAAAATGTAGATCTGACATCGTGACAACCCAGTGGTGGTGTGACAATGATGGAGGTGGATGAATTGACACAAATCGGGAGAAATACTCCTTCAACCGTTCTTCATGCGGATGATTGAAACAAGTTTTCAGGACCGATCGAACACCAGAAACCTACCAATTCGATCTTATCATGGTGGGGATACTTAGAGCCTTAATTTGAATGGAAAATGAAGAGATGTATTGAGAATCGGAGGATCAAGTGAAGTTCCAGATGAAGAACTAGAGATTCTAGAAAATCAAGAAGAACACGAAGTGTATCCCGAAGAACACGGTGTGTGGGGTCGGCTTAGTGGTGACTTGGGTTTTGGGTGACAGAATGGTTGAACACAGTGTTTGATAGACTTCACACAATGTGTGGGTCCTCATGCGGGGCTCATTGTGTATCTAAAGTGATACACAGACACAGGGTGGAGTACATGGCATGTACTCCACCACACGTCTAGACTAGATTGGATACGCGGGTTACCCCATGTACCGGCACACGGCCTGATAAACATGGGTTGAAGCTGTGTATGGGCACATGACTAGCGTACACGGAGTGAACCTCGGTTAATAGGACACATCATGTCACGCTCTTACATGTCGTGTATAGAATCTTCTGCACGACATGTCTTCTGACTCAGAACATTGCACACGGGCAGTACCTGGAGCCCAGGGACACGGCGTATGGCCCATCTATACATTGTGTACTCCCTTTTACCAATCAGACCCTTTTTACCAAAATGATCATAACATCCAAACCGTGTGTCTGATTTACGATCCGTTTGTGGTGCGGGGACCCTTACGAAGAGGCGATCCTTTTGAAATAATCAAAGTGAGTTTTTAAGGAACTTGAGATATGATTCATGGATTGAGGAGTAGATTCTACCAGAATCAAATGTGCTAAGAGCGGGAATCCTATGGATGGATGTGACGGGGAAGGAAGTGAAAAGTAGACCCCAGTGGCTTAGCAGACGAGCAGACCTCAGTGGCCTTGCAGACAAGCGGACCTCAGTGGCCCAGTAGATGAGAAGACCTTAGTGTCTTAGTAGACGAGTGGACCTTAGTGGCCCAGCAGACCTTAGTGATGAGTGGACCTCAGTGGCCCAACATACCTCAGTGAATTATCATGGATGAGTACCTCAGTGGTATAATATATTTATCATTATGACTGATTGTTATCCTTTCTATACTTTAGGTTATACCTATGTGACCTATCTACTACTTTGTGTGTAATTTTCTTTGTGGTATTTTCTTTATGGTTTGGGGTCCCTACCGAGTATTGTGTTATTCATCCCTTCATGAGCTTCACCCATACATGTCATGTCTCATGAAGACAACTGAAATTTTGACAAAGACCGTAATCGGTTCCCAATGAGGTTAGACAGGCGAGGCATACTCCAACAGCTTCTGGCAGCTACTCTTTTCCTACACTTTAGGTGGGGTTTTTTGCGTACGTATTTTTAGAGACCTTTGCACTCTCTTGTTTACAGCTTGTCTTTTTTTGGGTTTTTATTCTAGAACATTTTACTTTTATCTTGTTTCTTTACTCTCAGTGATTTTTTAGTGTCATGCTTGTTTACTTTTCAGCATTGTGGGTTGTAGTTGTGTGTGTGTGCGTACAGGTACTCAGAAAAATGCCTCCCACTTTTGGGATAATGCCTTCGGTGCTAGTCTCCGTCCCCTAACTATCATAAGGTGGGCTTGGGGTGGTCTTAGCATGGTCCCTGAGGGACGGTTCATTAAAAAGTGGTATTAAAGAGAGATTGGTTCTACCTTAAAGACCAGGGGTCCGTGGTTTTGTGTTGGGTCAACAATGTTGACTGTTTTGAGTTCGATTTTTATACTCGAGGAGCCCAGTTTTGGTGCATCGGCTGAAGTATCCATACACCAGGACCCTGAATTTTTCTTATCAACTCGGTAATGAAAACACTTTTTGCATGCATCATATAGGAATTGAGAGTGTTCTCATGTCATTTAGAGTCAGAGTCAGTTCATGAGGTATAATCTATTGACTATGGTTCATCTTGATCTATTTCAGGATGCCTCCATGCATACAGCTATCTAGGATTCTGATACATGACCGTGAGGATGGTACACCTAGGGACGAGTCATCAGTTTAGGGACCAGTACAGGAGGTGGCTCCACCGGGTGGTGCACCAGTGTTCCCACCAGCCGTCAATTAAAAATTCCTACCATCATTACCAATAGAGGATGCATGTAGGCTCTCTGCATTACACGAGTTCTAGAGGCAGAGGCCTCTTATTTTCAATGGTGTGACTAACCCCCAGGTGGCCAAGGATTGGCTTGAGGAAGTTACATGAGTCTTTCGCCTAGTGAGGATGCCTCTCGACCATATGGTGATCTTAGCCGTGAGCCTTCTTCAGGGCTCAACGGGGAGATAATGGAGCTTAACGATCCAGATGCATGATGAAGAGACTCTCACCTAGAAAGACTTTGAGCACCTCTTTATGGAGGATTTATTTCTAATGATGTTGTGCACAGTGCACATATAGGAGCTACTGCACCTACAGCAGGGTAGCATGATAGTGGTAGAGTACTCAAGGAGATTCACCGATCTTTATCGCTACTCTACAAACATGGTACGAGACTCGTTATTTTGGGATCAGGATTTTGAGAAGGGACTACATCAAGATGTCAAGGTTTCTATGGTGTCTCTTAGCATCCCTACTCAGGATGGGGTGCTCGGGCGAGCTCTACTCATGGAGAGATTCCTTGCGGAGCAGGCTATGGCTGTAATGTCCCAGAAATTCCATGTAGTTTTTTTTCTAAAATTATATGGGATTATTTTGAGAGTAAGAACTAAGATGGAACATAATTCTGAGTTCTGGTTAGTCCTAAATAGTTGTTTGAACTTTTTTTAAGTTAATTAAAATAGTGCTCAGGCATAGTTTTGGAATCTTCTCAATGGGTGCCTGGATTAAAAATATGAGGGAATTATTGCGTCTGGAACGACGACATTACCTAATAAAGGAATTAACCTCGACCAGAAAGGGTCGAGAGAAAAAGTTAATTTTAGGGTTTTTTTAAGGAAAAAACAAAATAAATTTAAAGAATTTATTTTATTCAAATTTATTTTCACCGTGATACAATGTCAATATGGATATTTCAATTATTAAATGAAATAGTGTAATGTCACTAAAACAGAAGCATAATGATGCAGTGACTATGTTTAATAGAAATGCTGAAATGTGTTCTCCACTTAATAAATTATAAAGCATACAAGGTCGTTGGAGTATCCTAGATTTTTTTCGGAAGCCAGGGAGGAATTTCGTTGGAAAACGACGAGAAACGAAGAATGAAGAACGATGATGGATCAACAGATGGATAAGGACCAGAAATCTATGGTTTGACGAACGATGAATGAAGGATTCACCCTTTATCATATATTGATCCAAACCCAAGTAGGGGTTGTAATTTTCAATTATTTTCTTCCCTATTCTTGGATTTAAATGATGAACGTGGATCAACCCATGAATAGGTTGACCCGTGGTTCGATCATTTTTGCGGGAGGGTTGTTTTGTAGGTTTTTGGTTTGGGGGATTGATTCATGTTGAGTTTCCTTGCTTGAACCTTCTAAATGGATAATATAGAGTCTTTAACTAACAATGGATGATATTCATTCCTTGGCTTGATCTTGTGCATTCTTCCTCCTTCTTGTTCTTTGAGTTCTTTGCGGAATGACGAATAGATGATCATTGTGCGCCCGTTTCTTGGTGAAATGATCCCAAAACATAGATCCTACATCGTGACAACCCATAGGAGGTGAGACGATGATGGTGGTAAACAAATCGAAACAACTTGGGAGAAATCCTCCTTCATCTATTCTTCGTGCGGATGATCAAAATGATTTTTCAGGACCGATCAAACACCCGAAACCTACTGATTCGTTGTTACCACAGTGGGGTGAATTTGAACCTACATTTTTTTTGGAGGTATGATGAAAAATTAATGAAGGATTCACCATTCTTCAGCAATCAATGCAAACCTAGGTAGGGGTTGTAATTTTCAATTCTATTCTTCCCTGTTCTTGGATTTAAAAAAAGAATGTGGATCAACCCACGAACAGGTTGACCAGCGGTTTGATCATTCTTACGGGGGTTATTTTGTAGGTTTTTGTTTGGGGGATTGATTTGTGTTGTTTTCACTTTCTTGACCCTACTAACGGGAGTGGATCGAGGCTATATCGAACAAAGGATGGAGTTCGATCCTCGGTTTTCTCTTGTGCGTTCTTCCCCCTTCTCGTTCTTCGTGTTCTTTGTGGAATGGAGAGCAGATGATCGTTGTGTGCCCATTTCTTGGGGAAATGATCCCAAAATGTAGATCCATCATCATGATGACCCAGTAGAGCTACAAAGATGATGGCAGCGGATGAATCGATATAACTTGGGAGAAATTATCCTTCAACCGTTCTTCATGTGGATGATTGAAACGAGTTTTCGGGACCAATCGAAGACCCAAAACCTACCGATTCGTTGTTACCATGGTGGGGTGACTTCAAACCTTCATTTTCATGGAAAATTAATGGCTATATTGAGAATCAGAGGATCAACCGAAGTTCCAGAAAAAGAACCAGTGATTCTGAAAAATCGCAAAGAACATGGCGTGTATCATGAAGAATATGGCATGTGGGGATGTCTTAGCAGTGGATAGGGTTTCAGGTGATAGAAATATTGAACACGGTGTGTGATAGACATCATGTGGCATTTGGGTCCTCATGCGAGGCTCAGTGTGTATCTCAGGCGATACACAAACACGGGGTAGAGTACATGGCATGTACTCCACCCACGACCAGACCAGGCTGGATACACGGGTTACCCCGTGTACCAGTACACGACCTCACAAACATGGGTTGAAGCCGTGTACGGGAACATGTACAGTGTACATGAAGAATACCCTGGTTAATAGGACATGATGTTTCAGGCTCTTACACGTCGTTTATAACATCTTCTGCATGACATGTCTTTTGAATCGGGCCATTTCACTCAGGCAGCACCTGGAGTCAAGGGACACGACATGTGGCCCATCTACAAGTTGTGTACTCCCTTATACCAATTAGCCATATTTTTTTACTAAAATGGGAATAAATTCCAAATCATGTGTCTTATTGACAAGCTGTTTGTAGCGTCAGGACCCTCGTGATGAGGTGGTCCCTTTGAAATACTCCAAGTGAGTTTTCAAGGAATTTAAGATATGACTGATGGCTTGAGGTGGATATTTTCCCAAAATCAAGCATGTTATGAGTGGGAATCCTGTGGTCAGTTGTGATAAGAAAAAAGTGACGAGCAGACCTCAGTGGCCTAGTAGACAAGCAGACCTCAGTGGCCTAGTAGATGAGCAGATCTTAGTGGCCGATCAAATGAGTGGACCTCAGTGGCCCAGTAGAGGAGCAGACCTTAGTGGCCCAGCATACCTCAATGATGAGTGGACCTTAGTGGCCGACCTTAGTGACTCATCAAGGATGAGTCCCTCAGCAGTACAAGATGTTCATCATTACAACTTATAGTCTTGATTTCCATAATTAGTTTATACCTGTGTTAGTTTTCCACTACTTTGTGTGTACTTTTCTTTGTGGTATTTTCTTTGTGGTTTGGGGTCCCTACTGAGTATTGTGTTACTCACCCCCTGCATGGGCTTCGCCTACATGTGTCGCGTCTTGTGCAGACGATTGAAGTTTTGATGGAGACCATGGTGGCCCGGGACTAGGCAATGCTTAGTGAGGTTAGACAGGTGAGGTATACTCCTATAGCTTCTGGTATCTAATCTTCACCTACCCTTTAGGTAGGGTTTTCTATAGACGGGTTTTTAGAGACCTTTATACTCTCTTGTTTACATCTTGTCTATTTTTGGGTTTGTATTTTGGTCCATTTTACTTTCAGCTTGTACCTTTACTATCATTGTTTGTTTAGTGGAATGCTTTATTACTTTTCAGCATTGTGGGTTGTGGTTGTGTGTGCGTGCATACAGGTACTTAGGAAAATTCATCCCACTTGCGAGATAATTCCTTTGGCACTAGTCAACAGACCCTAAACATTGGGAGGTGGGCTTGGGGTGGTCACAGCATGGGCCCCGGGGGACGGATCGTGACAAAGTGGTATCAAAGGGAGGTTGGTTCTACCTTAAAGACTAGGAGTATGTGGTTTGGTTTTGGGAAAATAGTGTTGAATGTTTCAAGTTTTATTTTCTAACTCGGGGAGCCCAGTGTTGGTGTAGTGGCTAACATATCCATACACTAGGACCCTGAATTTTTTTTATCGACTCGGTACATGAAAACATTGGTTGCATGAAGAATATAGTAATTGAGAGTGTTCTCATGTCCTTTTGAGTCTAAGTCAGCTCACCAGGTATAATCTATTGAATGTGGTTCGTTTTTATGTATTTCATAATGCCTCCACGCATACAGCTATCCATGATTCTAGAATATGACCACAAGGATGGTACACCTAGAAACAAGGCATCAGTTCAGGGATGAGTAATGGAGATGGCCCCACCATGTGGTGCACTAGTGTTCCCACCACCCATCGATTAGTAGTTCCTACCATCGTTTCCAGTAGAGGATGCAGGCTGGCTCAGTACCTTACATGAGTTATAGAGGTAAAGGCATCCTAGGTTCAAGGGTGATATTGACCCCCAAGTGTCTGAGGATTGGCTTGAGTCAGTTATGCGAGTCTTCTGACTAGTGAGGGGGCCTCTAGACCAGATACCGATCTTATCTGCGAGCCTTCATCAAGGATCAACAGGGAGATGGTGGAGCTTGATGATCCAGACACACGATGAGGTAACCCTCACCTGGATAGACTTTGAGCGCCTCTTTAGGGAGGACTTCTTTCCAGTGATGTTGCACTTAGTGTGCATACAGGAGCTACTTCACCTATATCAAGGTAGCATGAAAGTAGCGGAGTACTCAGTGATATTCATTGAGCTTTATCAATACTCTAAATACATGGTACGAGACCCATTATTCTAGGCTCATGATTTTGAGAAGGGACTACACCGAGAGATCAGGGTGTCTATGGTGTCTCTTAGCATCCCTACTCAGGCTAGGGTGCTATAGAGAGACCTACTTGAGAGCTTCCTAATGGAGCAGGCGTTAGCTGTAATATCCTAGAAATTACATGTAATTTTTTTAAATTTATATGGGATTATTTTGAGACCAAGAGCTGAGACGGAACATAATTATGAGGCCCGGTGAGCCTGAAATAGTTGTTTGAATTTTTTTTAATTTAATTAAAATAGTTCGTATGCGTGGTTTTGGCAGCATCTAAATAGGTGCCCAGATTAAAAATCTGAGGGAATTGTTCCGTCTGGAATGACGACATTACCTAAGAAAGGATTTAACCTCGATCGGTAAGGGTTGAGAGAAAAAGTAAATTTTTGGTAATTTTTAAGAAAATAAAATAAAATAAACTTATAGTGTTTATTTTATTAGAATTTTGTTTCACCACGACACAACATCAAGCTGCCTGTTTTATTTAATAAATGAAACAGAATGACGTCACTGAAACAGAATCATAAAAACATGGTGAATCAGTGTAACAAAAATGCTAAAATGTGTTCTCCACTTAATAAATTATCAAGGATACAAGGTCATTATAGGATCCTGAGATTTTCTCGAAATCCTAGGAGGAAATTCATTAGCAAACAACGTTCGGTGATGAATGAAGAACGGTGACGAATCAGCAAACGGATTCAGACCATACATCAGTGGTTTGAAAAATGACAAATGCAGGATTCACCCTTCATTGTTGATTGATTCAAACCTAGGTAGGTGTTGTAATTTTTTATTATGTTCTTCCTTGTTCTTGGATTTAAACGATGAACACAGATCAACCAATGGATGGGTTGACCCACGGTTCGATCATTCTTACAAGAGGGTTGTTTTGTGGGTTTTGGTTTGGGGGATTGATTCGTGTTGTTTTTCCTTGCTTAACCCTTATAATGGGATTGGATCAAGGCCATAATGAACAATAGCCAGGGTTCGTTCCTCATTTTTCTCTTGTATGTTCTTCCCCCTTCTTATTATTTACATTCTTCATGGAATGAAAAATGAATGATCGTTACAAGCCCATTTTTTGGCGCAATGACCCCAAAATGTAGATCAATAATCATGATGACCCAACAAAGGTGAGACAATAATGGCAGTAGACGAATCGACACAACTTTGGAGAAATACTCCTTCAATCATTCTTCGTGAAGATGATCAAAATGAGTTATTGGGACTGATTGAACACCTGAAACCTACCGATTTTATGTTACCATTGTGGGGCGACTTCAGACCTTCATTTTCACGGAAAACAAATATATAGATTGAGAATTGGAGGATCAACTGAAGCGTTGGACAAAGAAGAAATGATTCTATAAAATCATAAAGAACATGGTGTATATTGAGAAGAACACAACATGTAGGGACATATCGTTGGTGTCTAGGGTTTCGGGTGATAGAAAGGTTAAACACAAAATGTGAAATCCATCACATGGTGTGTGGGTCCTCACATGGGGCTTGACATGTATCTCAGGCGATACATAGACACGGGGAGGACTACACAGCATGTACTCCACCACATGGCCCGACCAGGCCATATACGTGGGTTACCTCATGTACCAGTACATGGCCTAGAGAACACAGATTGAAGATATGTACAGTTATATGGACAACATACATGGAGCATACCCTGGTTAACAGGACACAACATATCATGCTCTTACACGCCATGTATAGATTCTTCTACACGGCATGTCCTCTGACTCGAACCATTGCACTCAGGTAGTACCTCGAGTCCAAGGACACAGTGTGTGGCCCATCTACACACTATGTACTCACTTCTACCAATCAACCCCTTTTTACTAAACTGGGAATAACTTCCAAATTGTGCATCCGATTGACGATTTGTTTGGTGTTGGTACCCTCATGATGAGGCGGTCCTTTTGACATAATTCAAGTGAGTTTTTGAGTAAGTTGAGATACAACTAATGGAATGAGGAGTATATTATCCCAAAATCAAGAACACTATGAGTGGGAATCATGTGGATGGTTATGATGAGAAGGAAGTTATGAGTAGACCTCAGTGGCCCAAAAGACAAGCGGACCTCAGTGGCCTAGTAGACGAGAAAACCTCAGTGGCCCAGTAGATGAGCAAACCTCAATGGCCAAGCAGACAAGAGGACCTTAGTATCCCAGAATACCTCAGTGATGAGTGGAACTCAGTGGCCCAACAGACTTCAGTGACCCATCAGGGATGAGTCACTCAGTGGTACAAGATGTTAATCATTACGACTGATAGTCTTGTTTTCCATAATTTAGGTAATACATGTGTGATCTATCCAATAATTCATGTTTACTTTTCTTTATGGTATTTTCATTGTGGTTTGGAATCCCTACTGAGTATTGTGTTACTCACCCCTGTACGGGATTCACTCTCATGTGTCGTGTCTTGTGCAGACGACCGACGTTTTGACAGAGACCGTGGTGGCCCAGGACGAGGCGGAACCCAGTGATTTTAGATAGTAGGCGATGTGTACTCCTACAACTTCTGGAAGATACTCTTTTCCTAACCTTCAGGTAGGGTATTCTTTGGACTAGTTTTCCTAGACCTTTGTACTCTCTTGTTTACAGCTTGTCTTTTGTTGGGTTTGTATTCTATCCCATTTTACTTTCATTTTATATCTTTACTCTCAGTGGTTGTTTAGTGGCATGCTTGTTTACTTTTCAGCATTGTGGGTTGTGATTGTGTGTGAGTGCTTATAGGTACTCAGGAAAATGCCTCCCACTTGTAGGATAATTCCTTCAGCGCTTGTCTCCATCCCCTAGCCATCGGGAGGTGGGCTTAGGGTGGTCATGACACAGGCCCTAGGGGATGGGTCGTGAAAAAGTGGTATCAATGGGATATTGGTTCTACCTTAAAGATCTGGAGTTAGTGGTTTTGAATTGGGGAAATAGTGTTGAATGTTTCAAGTTTGATTTTCAGACTCAGGGAGGACAGTTTTAGTGTGGCGGCCAACATATCCATACACCAGGACCCTAAATTCTACTTATGGTCTTAGTACATGAAAACACTGGTATCATGCATCATATAAGAATTGAGAGTGTTCTCATGTCTATTTGATTCATATTCATCTAACCAAGTATAATCTATTGATTTTGATTCATCTTGATCTATTTCAACATGCCTCCACATGTATAGCTAGCGAAGATTCTGGTACTTGACCATGAGGACGGTACACCCAGTGATAAGGCATCAGTTCAGGGAACAGTACTGGAGATGGCCCCACCAGATGGTGCACCAATGTTCCCACTACCCATTGATCAGTAGTACCTACCAGCATTACTGGTGGAGGATACACACAGGCTCAGTGCCTTACAGGAGTTCCGTAGGCAGAGGCCTTCCAGGCTCAGGGGTGAGACTGACCCCCAGGTTGCTAAGGATTGTCTTGAGGCAGTTACTCGGTGACTCAATGTAACATAAATTCTAAAATGCGTTCTCCACTTAATAACTTATCAAGGATTCAAGTTCATTGAAGGATCCTGGAATTTGATCGGAATCCTAGGAGGAAATTGTTTTTTCAAACAACGAGCGGCAACGAACAAGGAATGACGATGGATCAATGAATGAATTTGGACCAGATGTTGGTGATTTCAAAAAATGAAAAATTCAAGATTCACACTTCATCAATGATCAATCTAAACCCAGGTAGGGGTTGTAATTTTCAATTCTATTATTCCTCGTTCTTATATTTAAATGACGAGCATGGATCAATCCATGAACAAGTTGAACTACAATTCGATCGTTCTTGTGGGAGTGTTGTTTTATAAGTTTTGGTTTGGGGGATTTATTCGTGTTGTTTTTCCTTGTTTGACCCTTATAACAGGAGAAGATCGAGGTCATAATGAACAACGATCAGGGTTTGTTCCTCAATTTCCTCTTGTACATTCTTCCCCCATCTCGTTCTTCATGTTCTTCATGGAATGACGAACAGATGATTGTTGCATGCCCGTTTCTTAGTGCATTAATCCCAAAAGTAGAATCGGAATCATGAAGAATCATCTAAGGTGGGAAGACAATGACGGTGGATGAATCAAAACAAATCAAGAGAAATACTCCTTCAACTGTTCTTTGTACGGATGATCGAAACGAGTTTTCAGGACTGATCTAACATCTGAAACCTACTGATTCAGTGTTACTATGGAGGGGTGACATTGAAACTTCATTTTCTTGGAAAATGAATGGTTGGATCAAGAATTGGAGGATCAAACGAAGCGCTAGATGAAGAACCAAAGATTATAGAAAATCACAAAGAACACGATGTGTATCCCGAAGAACACGGTGTGTTGGGCTAGCTCAACAACGGCTAGGGTTTTGGGTGACATAAAGGTTGAACACGATGTGTGAAATCCATCACATGGTTTGTGGGTCCTCATGTGGGGCTCAGCGTGTATATAGGGTGATACAAGGACACGGGGTAGAGTACATGACATGTACTCCACCACACGGCTAGACCAAGCTGGATACACATGTTACACCGTGTACTGGTACACGGACTGGCAAACATGGGTTGAAGTTGTGTACGGGCACATGGCCAGTGTACATAGAGCAGACCTCGGTTAATAGGACATGGTGTGTCACACTATTACATGTCATGTATCATGTCTTCTATATGACATGTGTTCTGACTCGGGCTGTTGCACTCGGGAAGTTCTTGGAATCAAGGGACACGGCATGTGGCCCATCTACACATCATGTACTCCCTTATACCAATCGACCCCTTTTTACTAAAATGGGAATAACTTCCGAACCATGTATCCAATTAATGAGCCATTTGCGGTGATGGGACCATCACGATGAGTTGGTCCTTTTGAAATACTCCAAGTGAGTGTTTAAAGAAGTTGAGATAAGACCAATGGATTGAGGAGTAGATTCTCCCAGAATCAAGTGTGCTATGAGTTGGAATCCAGCAGCTGGCTGTGATGAGAAGGAAGTAACGAGAAGACCTTAGTGGCCTAATAGACGAGCGGACCTCATTGGACCAGTAGACAAGCAGACCTCAGTGGCTCAACCGATAAGTGGACCTCAGTGGCCCAACAAACGAGTGAACCTTAGTGGCCCAGAAGATGAGCAAACCTTAGTAGCCCAACAGACCTCAATGAAGAGCGGACCTTAGTGTCCCAGAAAACCTTAGTGACTCATCAGGGTTGAGTCCCTGAGTGGTAAAAGATATTTAGAATTAAAAATGATAGTCTTGGTTTCCATACTTTAGGTTATACCTATGTGATTTTTCCACTACATTGTGAGTACTTTTATTTGTGGTCTTTTCTTTGTGGTTTGGGGTCCCTACTGAGTATTGTGTTACTCACCCCTATATAGGCTTCCCCGGAAGGTGTCGTGTCTTATGTTGATGAATGACATTTTGATGGAGACTATGGTGGCCCAGGACCAGGCGGTTACTAGTGATGTTAGACAGGTGAGACGTACTTCTACAGCTTCTAGCAGCTACTCTTCATCTACCCTTTAGGTAGGGTTTTCTACGGATGGGGTTTCAAATACCTTTATACTCTCTTTTTTATAGCTTGTCTTTTTTTTGGTTTATATTCTAGCCCATTTTACTTTCATCTTGTACCTTTACTCTCAATGGTTGTTTAGTGGAATGCTTGTTTAATTTTCATCATTTTGGGGTTTGTTCATGTGTGTGTGTGTACAGGTACTCAGTAAAATGCCTCCCACTTGAGTGATAGTTCCTTCGGCACTCGTCACCATCCCCTAGCCATTGAGAGGCGGGCTTGGGGTGGTCACGACATAGGCCCCAGGGGGAAGGTTGTAACAAAGTGGTATCAAAGGGAGGTTGGTTCTACCTTAAAGATAGGGAATCTGCAGTTTTGTATTGCGGAAATAGTGTTGAATATTTTGTGTTCAATTTTTAGACTTGGGGAGCCCAGTGTTGGTGCGGAGGACAACGTACCCATACACCAGGACCCTGAATTCTGCTTATCAACTTGGTACATGAAAACATTGGTTTAATGAATCATATAGAAATTGAGAGTGTTCTCATGTTTTTTTGAGTCAGAGTCAGCTCTCCAGGTATAATCTATTGACTATGGTTCATCTTGATCTATTCCAGGATTCCTCTATGCATAAATACATATAGGATTCTAGTACATGACCGCGAGGATGGTACACATAGTGACGAGGCATCAGTTCAAGAACCAGTACTGGAGATGGGCCCACCGAGTGGTGCACCAGTGTTCCCACAACCCGTAAAACAGTTCCTACCAGTGTTACTGGTATATTATGCATGTAGGCTCAGTGCCTTACACAAGTTCTAGAGGTAGAGTCCTCCCAGGATCAGGGGTGAGATTAACCCACAGGTGGCTGAGTATAGTGACCCAGCCATTTCTTCCACTGCAATTACATCATTTTAAAGATAAATAACATAATAGTATTATACATAGAGGATACAAAGGTTTATTTTCTTGGGAAAACTAGGACTATACATAAAAATTACAACATCAAGCGTAAACATTTATTCAATTTCTTCTTCTCTAGCTTCTTACTAGCACTTGACCTCTCCTTATTACAAGTAGCCACCTGAGGATATACATCAAAAGGGGTGATCTAGAAGACCAATAAGGGGACAGATAAGAACAATATATCATGGGGTGAGAATAATAATAACATAGGAAAATAATCATGGACATGAGGGAATCATTAATAAAAGACTTGAAATGTGGCAATGCATAAAAATGAAACATCATGTCTTAGTGGTTAACAACCACACATACTTGTGAACAAATCTAGCATCTTGTTCACACATAATTTCACATTTACTCATGAGATTCATCACTTTACCCAATTCATTAGAGCGCTGTATAATTCTGGGCACACCCGTCACATTGAAACATTCATATTGCGCTATATAATTCTGGGCGCACCCGTTACATCGTAACATTATCATTTATCATGCATGCCACAATGAACATATAACAAAAATGAACATAACTAACCCATGAAAAGGAATGGGTTTCATCTAATAAGAACACATTCATAAACATTGGGTTCCCAAAAGAAAGAGGGAATAACATACATGTTACAAGAACCATCAATCTTGAATGAGAAGTAAAATGTGTGTTCTTTAAAGAAGAGTTCTTTTGAAAAAAAATTGGTTTGACATAAATACCAGTGAAAAACATGTATATCCCATAAAAGGAAAGAAAATGATGAAAAAAATATTTTTAAGAAGTAACCAAATCAAAAAGGAGTGAAAGAGGGAGAACCCGATGGATGAAAGTTGGGTTCGAGAATTTCCCCTTACCTTATATCTAAACGCTTCCTTCACTTTAATGTCCTGTATAATGACATTATATTCATTAATTAGAAATTTGAGAACCTTTTATACATGAATAGGGGTCATTTTGGTTTCATTATGTTATTTTATGGGCCTTTTGATAAGTTATATAGTTTAAAAACATTGTTCGGGAATGTTCGTTTTTATGGTTTTCTTGAGCGTTTCACATGTATTCATGAATTGAAGTTCATGTAGAACATGAATAAACATCCATAACATATATTCCATGTTACAAATGATAATAAATAATTTAAAATGATCTTATAAGGAATTATATTGTATTCCATGTGGATGAATCATTAGATAAAAATTAAATGATGATTGTTTGAGTTAATTTGGGCGGTTTTTCGACCACAACGAACATGTTTTGATTAATTATTTAGTAATATGTACATAAGTTAGTTAAATAACTTTAAATATTACATAATAAATATAAAATATTATTTTTCAACCATAAAAATGGTTTCATGACCAGATATAAAGGTATAAATGAAAAAAAGAAAACATGTCATTCTTGAAGGTGATAGATTAACACCTCACGAACAATGTTTTCTTTTATAAAATAAAAGGAAGATGATAAGGGGGTTGGATGGTATAATATCCCATTAGTATCATAACATTCCAGTATATGTATGATACTGAATTTACCATACCATTTGGACAAAGATAGGTGGGGAGATAATGAGAAAATAACTTGAAATTGAAAGGGAAATACAGGGGAAGAGGGAGAGAAATTACCTCTTGAATTCTCCTCTTGAGATCCTCTTTAAGGGGCTTAGGCTTGGTCTTTTGATGAGACCAGAATCTCTTGTACATGGGGGAGGGGCTAGGGAAGATTCTTGGGTAGAGTTTATACAAGGCTTGAAGCTTGATAGGTGTGAGGAAATGAGGGTATGAAGGGTGGTATTTATAGTGGAGGGGAGAGGGGATTTCTCAATATAGAATTCATTACATTATTATTTCCCCACAAGATAATTAATAGTGAGTATTCCATGACTAAGAATAGTAATTTTATAATTTGATTCCGAAACAAGTGGGCTTACATCAGCAGAACATCATACATGACTCTATAATTAGCTTATTTAGCTTATTTTGTAAATTATGGTATTTCACTATTCATAAAAAATTCAAGTTGTTTAGAAAAATCCCAAAAATTCACCCCTACCATTTTTTGACATGTAGAATCAAAAAATTATGTCCATTTTTCAAAAATAAATTTCTAAATATGATTAATTTAATATTTAAATAAAATCACAATTTACTTGAAAAAAACAGTTTTTAAAATTAAAACTGATTTTATAATGATTTCAAAATTTACTTAAGGTCTTATAAAATTATCTTAAATATAGAAGACATAGATTTGTTAATTTATGAACAAATTTTAAGAAAATACATTTTATTTTTAATTAATTTATTATAATTAATTATTTATGACTTACAAAAATACCATTACTTTTACTATGGTCAAATTATCACTTATAAGATGCCATAATTTTATTTAATTATTTATAGGTAAGGTTACTATTATTTTGGATGATTTACTATTCATAAGGGTCATATTAATATTTATAAGGGTAGGTTACTATTCATAAGGGTAGGTTACTATTCACCAAAAATTATTTTTGTTTTATTATTCTCAAAAAAATCATCTTGAACACAATCGTGTATGTCGGATTTTCAAAATTCAAAACATAAAAGTGGAAAAACTTTGTTTAATGGTCACATAGTATTTAGTATCATGATATTTCATTGTTATTCCTAATGCGATTATACTATAGGGAATAATTATAAAAAGGGAATTCCATTAATAAAACTTTGGGTCGTTACATTCTTCCCCCCTTATGAAATTTCTCCCTTGATATTTCGTTTTACACAAACAGGTGAGGCTACTTGTTCTTCATCACCTCCTTCGGTTCCCATGTAGCTTCTTCAAACTTATGGTTCCTCCACAACACTTTGACAAGGTGGTTTGTCTTGTTACATAGAACCTTATATCTCCTGTCCAGAATCTCTACTGGCTGCTACTCATAGGTGAGATCATCTTCCAACTGTACCACCTCTGAGTTCAGTACAAGTGAGGGATCAGGTATGTACTTTCTTAGGAGTTATAAATGAAACAAATCTTGAAATTGAGCTATATTTGGTGGAAGTGCAAGATGATAGGCCACATATCCTATGAATTCAAGGATATCAAAGGGGCAAATGTACCTTGGGATTAACTTCCCTTTCTTTCCAAACTGTGTGACTCTCTTCCATGGTGATATTCAAAGGAAGACATTATCTCCAACATCGAACTCCAAGTCCCTTCGACGATTGTCAGTGTAGCTCTTTTTTTGACTTTGTGCAGATTTGATGTGTTTCTGGATGACTTGAACCTTCTCTGTCATCTCTTCCACAAGATTGGGTCCAAGTAGCTTTCTTTCTCCAAATTCATCCCAACAGGTTGGAGTTATACATTGCTTTCCATACAAAGATTCATATGGATCCATCTGAATACTCAAGTGGAAGCTATTATTATATGATAACTCAACCAATGGGATATTCTGATCCCATCCACCTTTTAATTCTAGAG
The DNA here is from genome assembly GCA_963277665.1 of Viscum album. NCBI lineage: Eukaryota > Viridiplantae > Streptophyta > Magnoliopsida > Santalales > Viscaceae > Viscum > Viscum album. The sequence goes on from OY728166.1 coordinate 78,888,584, forward strand.
AGCAGGCTCTTAGCATATCTTCAAGCATTTGAATAGTACTTTCAAATTGGCCATTAGTTTGGGGGTGATAGGTCGTGCTAAAATTTAATTCAGTACTCAAAGCTTGTTGAAGGCTCCTCCAGAATTTAGATGTGAACCTTGGATAATGATCAGAGACAATCGAGTGTGGAACTCTATGCAGTCTCACCACTTCCTTAACATATATCTTTGCAAGTAGTTCAAGTGAGAGGTCTTCCAAAATAGCGATAAAATGGGCAGTCTTGGTGAGTCGGTCAACCAAAACCCACATTGCATTATTTACCTTGTATGTCTTCAAGAGACCCATGAAAAGGTCCATAGCAACATTCTCCCATTTCCACATGGGTATAGGCAATGGTTGCATCAACCCTTTAGACTTTTTTCACTCTGCTTTAACTTACTTACATACCAAGAACCTTGAGATATATCCTGCAATCTCCTTTTTCATGTTATCCCACCAGAAGTGTTCTCAAAGATCACGCTATATCTTGGTACTCCCGGGATGGATAGAGAATTTTGAGCTATGTGCATTTTACAATATCTAATTCTTTATCTCGGGTGATGAAGGAACACAAAGTTGTGTTCCAAACTGAATCACACCATCATCGTTGATATGGAAATCTTGCAGCTTCCCTTCCTTTACTGCATTCACCCTCTTTTGTATATTCACATCATCCCTTTATGCTTCCTTAATATTCTCTTGGATGGATGGTTGCAAAATCATTTGGGGAAGGTAGGATGTATCTCATGCCCTTATGATATATAAATCCATCCTTTTCATATCCAAGAATATAGGGTCTTTCTCAATCTATAACATGGATAGAGTAGCGGGTTCTTTTCTGCTTAGAGCATCAGCTACCTTGTTCGCCTTTCCAAGATGATAGTGAATAGAGAAATTGTAATCCTTTATTATCTCTAACCATATCCTTTTATGAATGGTGAGCTCCTTTTGTGTGAATATATACTTTAGGCTCTTGTGGTCGGTGTATATGTCACACTTCTCTCCATAAAGGTAGTGTCGCCAGATTTTCAAGGCAAAAATCATGGCTACCAACTCTAGATCATGCATTGGATAGTTCTGCTCATGGATCTTCAACAGTCATGAGGCGTAGGCTATCACATTATCATTTTTCATGAGTACACAACCCAAGCCTTTCTTTAAATCATCATTGTATATCACAAAACTTTCTCCACTTTTTGGTAGTGTGAGTATAGGTGCAGTGATCATCCTTCTCTTTAGCTCCTTGAAGCTTCCCTCACATTGTTCCATCCATACATACTTTACCCCTTTCCCTGTTAACTTAGTTAGCAGGCTTGACAATCGTGAGAATTTAGGTAGTACCCAGATAATCCAAGAAAACTACAGATTTTTTTGACACTAGAGGGCCTAGTTCATTCCTTGATCACCTTTTTTTAAGGATCCACATAAATTCCCTCACTTGTGATCACATGTCCCAAGAACGTGACTTGCTTCATCCAAAAGTCACACTTTCTAAACTTGGTGTACAACTTCTCCTTTCTCAATGTCTCTAACACAAGTCTTAGATGTTCTTCATGTTCCTCCTTTCTCTTGGAGTAGATGAGAATATCATTAATAAACACTAACACAAATTTTTCGAGGTAATGTCTAAAGACTCTATTCATCAAATCCATGAAGATTTCAGGGGCATTAGTAAGTTCTAAGGGAATAACCATAAACTCATAGTGCCCATACCTTGTATGAAAGTCATTCTTCTAAATATCTTCCTTCTTCACCTTTAGTTAATGATATCTAGAATGAATATACACCTTTGAGAAGTATTGATCTCCTCTTAAACGGTCGAACAAGTCATCAATCCTTGGAAGAGGATACTTGTTCTTTATGGTGATCTTGTTTAGTTCCCAATAATCAATACATAGCTGCATTGTTCCATCCTTCTTCTTTACAAAGAGCACTGGTGCACCCCAAGGTGATGCACTAGGGTGTATGAACCCTTTTTCCAGATGCTCTTACAGTTGATTCTTTAACTCCTTCAATTCGATAGGAGCCATACTATAGGGACACTTTGAGATAGGAGAAGCTCTGGGTATGAGTTCAATTGAGAACTCTACCTCACAATCCGGGGGAATTCTGGGTAACTCTTCAGGAAATACATCACCGTATTCCCTCATGATGGGTATTTCTGCAAGGTTGGAACTTTCCTTTGACCCAACCATTTTGTATAGGTATTCTTTATCACAGGGAATCAACACCCACACCATTGAAGGACTTTTCAAAGGATATTCATGATCTTCCTTGAATTTGTAGAGGATCATGGGATGGTTCGTAATATGAAAATATATTTTCTTTTCCTAACAGTTGATATGTTCTCTATATAACGAGATCCAATCCATTCCCATTATAGCATCAAATTCCACCAAGGGGAGTATTAAAAGATTCGCTGGAATAATCTTCCCACATATGCCAACATGAGAAGATTAGAACACTTAGGTTACAATGATTGCACCACTTGGTGTTTTTACAGATATCTCTACTTCAAGGTTTCGGGGCTTCAATTCTATAGTTCTAGAAAACATGAAAGATATAAAGGAATTCTTAGAACCAGAATAAAATAAGACTTTTTCCATTCTTTAGTGAATAGGAAGTGTACCTTGCACGACTTCATTATCTTGATCCACTTATATGGTAGTGATTACATAATCCTTTCCTTGTTCCTTTGGCTTTGGTGGCTACTGATGTTGATTACCCTCAAGAACTCTAGGTTTAGTGCACTGGTCGGCATAGTTCCCTAGATCCCTACAGTTGTAGAATTGAACCATGGGTGGTTCTCTCCTTTATTCAGCAACATTATTCTTCCTTTTCATGTATTTTTGACACTCTTGATCATGATGTCCTTCTTTACCATGCTTAAAGAATTTCCCCATCCCTTTGAGGTAGTTCCCATGGTGCAACATTTCACATTTTTGGCATGTGGGTCATTGAGTTTTCTTCCCACCTTTGTCATTAGATCCTCTGGCTTGAAACTCCATATTTCATTTCTTATCACCATAGTTGTGGGACCATTCTCCAAACTCCATATCCACTTTGATAGCACACTGAACAACTTCTTTATAAATCCCAAAGTCTTGAATTGCAAGAACCTTTAGAAGGTGTGGTTTTAATCCACTAAAGAATCTATCAATTTTTCTATCATTGTTGATAACAAAACCCAAAGTGTACCTTTCAAGCTTGGTGAAATTCGCTTCATAGGTTGTGACAGATTCTCTTTCTTTTTGTTTGAGCTCTATGAATTCTCTCTCCATCTTTGTTCAAAGAGTTCGTGGGAAATATTTATTAAGAAACATGATCTTAAAGTCTTCTCATTCCATCTCTTCAATTTCCTCCCTTGGATTGGTGTTCTTAATCAAAGCCCACCATTGATCAGCCTCTCCATATAGACGATAAACGGATAGAGGCACCTTTTCCATCTCAGAATAGTGAAGCACATAAAATATATTCTCCATGGAGTTGACCCACTTCTCCAAAACTAGTGGATCGGAATATCCACTAAACATCGGTGGTCGTTTCCTCATAAAACATTCGATAGAAAGTTGCTCCCTCTTTGGTGAAGGAGGATGTTCCCCATTATTATGGTTATTGTTTATAACCTGAGATATTTGGGTAAGAAACTCCATGAAGTTCTGAACTCCACCTCCCAAATCATTGGGTATGACGTTCGGGCAATCATTTCATTGGCCCTCACATGAGTTGTTGGCCTGGTTTCTCAGGGTTCCCACCATTAACTAAAATAGAGAAGGCTAGAACGAAACATAAGTCAACAATTCATGAATAACTTATTCATTTAAACAATTTATACTAAAATAATAACATATGGGGTCCCTTTGTAAGGATTCTTGTGTGCATATTTTTACTTAGTCTCATACAAGAGGTTTTCTCTAGGGTTCACTAATCCAAATTCCCAAATTAACTAAACCTTGCCTCTGATACCAACTATAGTGACCCATACATTTCTTACATTACAATTAAATAATTTTAAAGATAAATAACATAATATTATTACACATATAGGATCAAAAGGTTTAGTGTCTTGGGAAAACTAGGACCATACATAACAATTACAACATCAAGCATAAACATTTATTCAATTTTTTCTTCTCTAGCTTCTACTGGCACTTGACCTCTCCTTAGTACAAGTAGCCACCTAAGGATATACATAAAAAGGGGTGATCTAGAATCCCAGTAAGTAGGCAGATAAGAAAAATATATCATGGGGTGAGCATAATCATAACATAGGCAAAGAATCATGAACATGAGGGAATCATTAATAAAAGACTTGAAATGTGGAAATGCATAAAAATGAAACATCATGTATTAGTGGTTAACTACAAAACATACTTCTGAACAAAGATATCATCATGTTCACACATCATTTCACATTTACTCATGATATTCATCACTTTACCCAATGCATTGGAGCACTGTATAATTTCGGGTGCACCCGTCACATTGAAACATTCATATTGCGCTATATAATTCCAGGCGCACCCATCACATCATAACATTATCATTTATCATGCATGACACAATGAACATATAAAAAAATGAAAATAACTAACCCATTAAAAGGAATAGGTTTCATCTCATAATAACACATTCATAAACATTGGGTTCCCAAAAGAAAGAGGGAATAACATACATGTTACAAGAACCGTCAATCTTGATTGAGAAGTAAAAGGTGTGTTATTTAAAGAATAGTTCTTTTGGAAAACATTTGGTTTGACATAAATACTAGTGAAAAACATGTATATCCTAGAAAAGGAAATTAAATTATGAACAATAGATTTTTAAGGAGTAACCATATCAAAAAGGAGTGAAAGAGGGAGAATCCGAAGGATGAAAGTTGGGTTCGAGAATTTCGCCTTACCTTATATCTGAACGCTTCCTTCGATTTAATGTCCTGTATAATGACATTATATTCATTAATTATAAATTAAATAACCTTTTATACATTAATAGGGGTCATTTTGGTGTCATTATGTTATTTTATGGGTCTTTTTATAAGTTATAGAGTTTAAAAACATTGTTCGGGAATGTTCGTTTTTAGGGTTTTCTTGAGCGTTTCACATGTATTCATGAATTGAAGTTCGTGTAGAACATGGATAACATCCAGAACATATATTCCATGTTACTAATGATAATACAGAATTTAAAAATATCTTATAGTTAATTACATTGTATTCCATGTGGATGAATCATTAGATAAAAATTAAATAATGATTGTTTGAGTTAATTTGGGCGGTTTTTCGATCACAATGAACTTATTTTGATTAATTATTTAGTAATATGTACATAATTTAGTTCCATAACTTTAAATAGGAATTAATACATAAAACATATTCTGGATCAACCATAAAAATGGTTTCGTGACCAGATCTGAAGGTATAAATGAAAAAAAGAAAACATGTCATTCTTGAAGGTGATAGATTAACACCTCACGAACAATGTTTTTTTTATAAAATAAAAGGAAGAGGAGAAGGGGGTTGAATGGTATAATATCTCATTATTATCATAAAATTATATTATATGTATGATACTAGAGTTACCATACCATTTGTACAAATATAGGTGGGGATATAATGAGAAAAGAACTTGAAATTGAAAGGGAATTAAAGGAGAAGAGAGAGAGAAATTACCTCTTGAATCCTCCTCTTGAGATCCTCCTTAAGGGGCCTAGGATTGGTCTTTTGATGAGACCAGAAGCTCTTGGATGTGGGGGAGGGGATAGGGAAGATTCTTGGGTATATTTTAGACAAGGATTGAAGCTTGATAGGTGTGAGTAAATGAGGGTGTGAAGGGTGGTATTTATAGTGGAGGGGAGAGGGGATTTCTCAATATAGAATTCATTAATTTATTATTTCCCCACAAGACAAGGAATAGTGAGTCTTCCATGACCAAGAATAGTAATTTTATAATTTGATCCCGAAACAAGTGTTCTTACATCAGCAGAACATCATATATGACTCTATAATTAGATTATTTATCTTATTTTGTAAATTATGGTATTTCACTATTCATCAAAAATTCAAGTTTTTCAGAAAAAACCCAAAAATTCACCCCTATCATTTTTCAACGTGTAGAATCCAAAAATGATGTATATTTTTTAAAAATAAATTTCTAAATATGATTAATTTAATATTTAATTAAAATCACAATTTACTTGAAAAATACAGCTTTTAAAATTAAAACTGATTTTATAATGCTTTCAAAAATTACTTGAGGTCTTATAAAAATATCTTAAATCTAGAAGAAATATATTTGTTAATTTATGAACAAATTTTAATTAAATACATTTTCTTTTTAATTAATTAATTATAATTTATTATTTATGACTTACAAAAATATCATTACTTTTACTATGGTCAAATTGTCACTTATAAGATGCCTTAATTTTATTTAATTATTTATAGGTAAGGTTACTATTATTTTTTATGATTTAATATTCATAAGGTTCATATTACTATTCATAAGGGTAGGTTACTATTCATTAAAAATTATTTTTGTTTTATTATACTCAAAAAATCATCTTGAACACAACCGTGTATGTCAGATTTTTGAAATTCAAAACATAGAAGTGGAAAAACTATGTTTAATGGTCACATAGTATTTAGTATCATGATATTTCATTATTATTCCTAATGTTATTATACTATAGGGAATAATTATAAGAAGGGAATTCCATTAATAAAATATTGGGTCATTACACTGAGGATTGGCTTGAGGTAGTTACATGAGTCTTCTGCCTAGTGAGGACGCCTCTCGGCCAGATGGAAATCTTATCTGTGTGCCTTCTTCTAGGATCGATAGGGATATGGTGGAGCTTTATGATCTAGACGCATGATGAGGTGAACCTCACCTGGATAGACTTTGAGTGCCTCTTTAGGTAGGATTTCTTTCTAGTGATGTTGCACTCAGTGCACATATAGGAGCTACTACACCTACAGCAGGGTAGCATGATAGTAACAGAGTAATCAATGAGATTCACTGAGCTTTCTCACTACTCTACAAACATGGTACAAGACCCGTTCTTCTGTCTCAGGATTTTGAGGAGGGACTATGCCGAGAGGTCAGGGCGTCTATGGTGTCGCTTAGCATCCCTACTTAGGTTGGGGTGCTAGAGCAAGCCCTAATCATGTTGAGATTCCTGGCGGAGCAGGTGCTAACTTTAATGTCCTGTAAATTTCATTTTTTTAATTATATGGGACTATTTAGAGACTAGTTGTTGATACAACACATAATTCTGTGGCCCAATGAGCCTAGAATAGTTCTTTGAACTTTTTTTAAGTTAATTAAAATAACACGCGTGCGCGGTTTTGGAATCTTCTAAATGGGTTACTAGATTAAAAATACAAGGGCATCGTTTCATCCAAAATGATAACATTACCTAAGAAAGGACTTAACCTTGATCTAAAAGTGTCAATAGAAAAAGTTAATTTTCAGGAATTTTTAAGAAAAAAAATAAAATAAACTTAAAGAGTTTATTTTATTCGAATTTCATTTCACTATGATGTAATGTCAAATAGGCTATTTCATTTAATAAATAAAATAGCATAACATCACTGAAATGGAAGTGTAACAACGCGATAACTCAGTGTAAAAAAAAAATTGAAATGAATTCTCCACTTAATAACTTCGCAAGGATATAAGGTCGTTGGAGGATCCTGGAATTTTCTCAAAATCTTGGGAGGAAATTCATTGTCAAAAGACGAGTGACAAAGAATGAAGAATGACAAAGGATCAACAAATAAATTTGGACCAGACGTTGGTGGTTTGATGAATGAAGAACTTAGGATTCACACTTCGTCAGGGATTGATCCAAACCCAATTAGGGGTTGTAATTTTCGATTATTTTCTTCCCCATTCTTGAATTTAAATGACGAACTTGGATCAACCCATGAATAGGTTGACCTGTAGTTCAATCATTCTTACAGGAGGGTTTTTTTTCGTGTTTTGGTTTAGGGGATTTATTTGTGTTGTTTTGTCTTGATTGAACCTTATAACGGGAGAGGATAGAGTCCATAACGAACAACGGTTGGGTTTTTTTCCTTTGTTTTCTCTTGTGAACTCTTCCCCCTTCTCATTATTCACATTCTTCATGGAATGATGAATGGATGATCTTTGCACACCCGTTTCTTGCCGCAATGATCCCAAAACATAGATCTGGCATCGTGACGACCCAGTAGAGGTGTGAAAAAGATATCGGTGGAAGAATCAACACAACTCAAGAGAAATCATACTTTAACCATTCTTCTTGTGTATGATCGAAACAAGTTTTCAGGACTGATCAAATACCCAAAAACTACTGATTCAGTGTTACCATGGTGGGGCTACTTCAGACCTTCATTTTCATGGAAAATGAACAACAGAATCGATAATTGAAAGATCAACCAAAGAGCCAGTCGAAGAACCATTGATTTTGGAAAATCATGAAGAACACAACATGTGGGGCCATCTCAGTGACGGCTAGGTTTTTGGGCAACAAAAAGGTTGAACATGGCATGTGACAATAGTCACATAGTGTGTGTTTCCTCACGCGGGGCTCGATATGTATCTCGGGCGATACACCGACATGAGGTGGAGTACATAGAATTTACTCTACTATACGGCCAGACTAGGTTGGATAAACGGGTTACCCCATGTACCAATCCACATCCAAGAGAACATGGGTTTTAGCTGTGTATGGGCACATGACCAGCGTACACGGAGAGGAACCCAGTTAATAGGACATGACATTTCATTCTCTAACACACCATTTATAGCGTCTTCTACATGATATGTCTTCTAAATCGAGTCATTGAACTTGAGCAGTACTTGGATTTAAGGCACACGGCGTGTGTCCCATCTACGTGTCGTGTACTCCCTTCTACCAATCAGACCCTTTTTACTAAAATTCTCATAACTTCTAAACTGTGCATCTAATTGATGAGACTTTTGTGGATATGGGACCCTTGCGATGAGGTGGTCCTTTTGAAATAATCTAAGTGAGTTTTCAAGGATGTTGAGATACAAATGATGGCTTGAGGATAAAATTCTCCCAGAATCAAGCACGTTGTGAGCGGGAATCCTCTGGCTTGTTGTGACGAGAAGGAAGTGACGAGCGGACCTCAGTGGCCCAGCAGACGAGCAGACCTCAGTGGACTAATAGATGAGCAAACCTCAGTGTCCCAGTAGATGATTGAACCTCAGTTTCCCAGCCGACAAGCAGACCTTAGTGGCCCAATAGACCTTAGTGATGAGTGGAGCTCAGTGGCCCAACAAACCTTAGTGACTCATCAGAGTTGAGTCCCTCAATGGTATAAATTTTTCACCATTACGACTAATAGTCTTTATTTCCATAATTTAGGTTATACCTATGTGATATGTCCACTAATTCATATTTACTTTTATTTCTGGTATTTTCTTTGTGTTTTGGGGCCCTACTGAGTATTGTGTTACTCACCCCTACACAGGCTTCGCACACACGTGTCGTGTCTTGTGCAGACGACTGATGTTTTGACAGAGACCATGGTAGCCTAGGACCAGGTGACGGCTAGTGAGGTTAGATAGGCGATTTTTACTCCTATAGCTTCTATTAGCTACTCTTCACCTACCCTTCAGGTAGGGTTTTCTATGGAATGGTTTTCAGAGACCTTTTTACTCTCTTGTTTACAGCTTTTTTTTGGGTTTGTATTCTGGACCATTTTACTTTCAGCTTGTACCTTTACTCTTAGTGGGTTTTTAGTGGCATTCTTGTTTACTTTTAAGCATTATGGGATGTGGTTGTGTGTGTGTACATATAGTTACATAGGAAAATGCCTCCCACTTGTGGGATAATTCCTTCGACGCTAGTTACTAGCCCCTGGCCATCGGGAGGTGGGCTTGGGGTGGTCATGTATGGGCCCCAGGGGATGGTTCGTGATAGTCAAGTTTAGAATGTTATTGAGATCCTGAAGAATATTCTCCATGCCAGAATTTTGGATTTTAATGGATTATGGTATATCCATCTATGACAGATTGAGTTTATGTATAAAAACATTTATCAGTCATCGATCAAAATAACCCCCTTTGAGGCTTTGTATGGTCTCCCATACATATCACCTCTTTGTTAGGAAGATTTTGGAGAGTCCTCTCTTACGGGACTAAGTCTCATTCAAGAGATGTAAAAGTGGATTTAAGATATTCATCAGTTTCTAGTTACAGTGCAGAGTCAGTAGAAACAACATGTGAATTATTAACACCATCCTTTGAAGATTTCTGTAGGTGAATGGGTTTTCCTAAAAGTTTCTCCCCAATTGGGTCACCATTAGGTTAAGAAATAGGGAAAATTGGCTTTGAGATATGTTGGACCAATTAAGGTCACTAATAATCTTAGGAAGGTTGCATATCGGTTGGAACTACCAACTTAATTAATAGGTATTCATGATGTTTTCCAAATATCTTAGCTTAGGAAGTACCATCCTGGTCCCTCTCATGTTCGGAGTTGGGATGATATTGATTAAGAGACAAAGTTTTATTTGTAGATAATCCAATGGAAATCATTGATTCTCAGATGAAATTATTACGTGGGAAGTATATCCTATTGGTTATAGTGTTACGGTGACACGGATCAGATTCTCATGAGACTTGGGAATGTGAATTTCTAGTGAGGGGGTAGTGGCCTCACCTTTTTCAGAGCACCCTTCTTCCACATGACTTCTCAGGTATGGAAAGCCTTATAGTGGGGATATTTTAACATCATGGTTTAAGGTATGAACTTTTTGTTTTTTAAGATTATTTATTTGGATTTAAAGGGTGTTGGCGTTATTCAAGGAACTTTCTATGGGGATGTTGTTTGTTTTTTACTACAGCTCCAATTCACATCATGAATCTAGTTCATATCATGAATTTGGTGCTGGGTAAAATCTATGAAACCAATTTATAATATGAAAAATTTATAGGTTATGAAATATTTACACATCGTGAAATAGTCTATTGGTTTTTTAAGTTAAGGTGATGTATTTCCCCCCATATATATAACTTATGGGATTCACATCACAAATATGTATTTCACATCATGAATCATGTGTGACCTATAGGTTTTTATCATGATGCATGCATAACTATTTTATCATCCATCATGAATCCTCCTCCCTTGAACCCAAGGTGATTCCAGGTCCAATTTGGGTGTTCTTCACTCCTTACAGATTACTTTGTTCAACACCTGATCTCTGGCTTGGTTGTGTCACCTCTCCTTGGAAAGCGAACTTTTTTATTCTTCATTGTCATTGGTTGTGAAATTCGTATTGGCTAAATTTTAGGATCTCAAATCATGTGGTGTTGATCATGTGTTGATGATGCTTACTTATTTCTTCTATATCTGTTGTGAAATCATCTTCCAAGGTCCATTCCTTTGTTGGTTTTGGTGTAGCGGGTGCATGTTCTTTGGGGTATATTTTGATCTATCATCTCCATCATCTGTTCTTTATTGAATGTGATTCTAAGATATGAGAATTAATTCTATGGTCTCTATTGTTGTCTTTTCATTCCTTCCAATGTGGGTGGATCCCTTTGTGAGTGTGTGTGACTTGAGTTTGTGGTAGGTGGTTCTGTCTCTAGACTTTTTTGAATGAACCTTGATTGCTCCTATTTTATAAAATATTTTATAAATTAATTGGCATGATTTTTGTGTGTGTGTAAATTTATTTTCTATAAAATATGGTTTTACCTTGGTTTTGGGAAAAGGAAAATGGGTGTTTTAAAATTATTGTGAAATGGGTTGTGAAGATTATTTTCAAATAAGGTTTGATAAAGTAAAGGGTTGTTTTAAATTAATATTGAAAATCCCTTTCGAAATGATTTAGGAAAATAAAACATGTGGGAAGACTTGGGTACCTAGGTGGAAGGCGTAACTTAGGGTCATCATCCATTTTACTTCCAAGGGGTTCACTCATGGGGTGTTCCTCTACTCCCTAGGCCTGTTATTCTAGGGACTTCATATTGACATAATTGGGGTGTTCACTCATGTGGTGTTTCTCTACTCCTTATATTTTTTTTCTAGGGGCTTGAGTGCACACTATTCATTGATTTTGGTATGATTAGTCTACTAGTCTAACCTGTTGTAATCCCTGGTCTGTTTACCATTATGATTTGAATTTTCATTATTCTATCTTTGATATACCTTATTTTAATTTGAAAAATATTTATAGAAATTATTATTTTAAACTATTTTTTCTAGCTTATTTTGGAACTATGGAAATAGGGAAATATTTAACATTCTTCTAATATAAACTACTTTATCATTTATCATGTCATGTTTTCTTTAAAATGAGAATGTTGGTATTGTTTGTATAGAGGCTTGATATGGAAAACCTGATTGGGATCCTACTGTTCCTATTAACCTAACACCGTGAACACCCCTTCGGTGGTGTGTAGAACTGGTTATGTATTTTGATATTGGAAAAGGCAGGGTGTCATAGAGAGGCGGAGAATTTTCTATCAACTATATATTGGTATATGGTGGTGATATAGTGGGATGTTTCCCACACTATCACATGGAGTAGTTGTCTTTGTTTTATTTTTCCTTTGTTGTTGGACTTTTACTTTGGGTTTGTTCTAACTCCATTGAGTTTTATCACTTCTGCTATCTTTCTTTAGTTATGGAATATATATTTCTTCTAATTTGTATTCCACTGTTTCTTTCTTATATATATATTCCATGTCATCAACTTAATGTTGGTGAAATAATTTGTTCAAGTTATTATTGATGCCTAGGTGTTAGTCACAAACCCATGGGGATATAGACTTCCCTTCATGTATGTGATGCATTAGGTCGGGTGCTAGTTTGTGTGGGTATCTTGGGTCAGTTTCTATTCCGTTCTTTGAAATTATCATCACATTAATTTTCCACAAGAACTTAACCCCCTTCCAATTCAACTTGGTGAGTGGGACTAATAGTCATGAGAAATCTATCACAAATCATTAGTTATATCCAGCCAACCCATGAGAACTATAGATCTTAGTTACCATGGTTAGTCTAGTCCATTTCTTAGTAACTTTGGTATTTTAAGTATCTATCAAAATACCCTCACTAGAAATTATATGACATGAGGCTTTTGTATCCAAAATTCACACTTGGTAAATTTGGCATATAGTTTCTCCTTCCTAGATTCATTAATAAAATCCTTAATTTTTATTTATTCTATTCCTTTCACTTCAAATAAATAATAATATTATCTATAAACACTACCAAAAACTAATCAAGTTAATATCCAAAGTTTTATGAACCAACTTGAGTCGACCCCGAATCGGTCACCCAAGTCAGCCTATGACAAGGCCCGAAAGGTGTTCCTGATCCTTTTGGGCTATTCACAAGTGTCAAGGGAATCAACGAGAACCAAAGAAAATGATTTCACCCAAAATAAAAAAGCTGAAGCAATTTAAATAAATAGAATATCCCGATATCATAAAAAACAACAGAACAACATCTATACATAAACTGAAAATGAAACTAGCCAAACATCAAAACCCAAACTAAATGTGAAGACCACTAAGTCTCCATGTGATCCCAAGGGTCACTCTCTAATCCCAAAACCCAACATCTCCCACGATGATAAAAACCAATATGGAACCTACACCAGAAGCTAAAAACATGAAATAAGTATAGGTGTGAGTATTAAAACTCAGTAGGTATGTCCGAACAATCTATTCCAAATTAATTTCCTTTAAACAAAAGAAACATTAATTTCATGTTTGAAATACAATATATAAAATATAGGTTTTCACACATTTTCTATTTAAAACAAAACACTATCCATTTCCCTTTTTATTTAAAACCAAATTCTTTTCAAGAATGGGAGCTTTAGCATTTTAAAGTAAGAGAGGAAGAGAAGAAGGGATGGTGTTTTTATTTAGAAAGGAAAAGAGGGTGTAAAAAACTCTTAAAACATTTCTATAAATCAGTTCAAAACTCACTATCACTTTTTAATAAATTGGTTCACCATACAAGAGAGAATAATCAATGATCATATAACAAGGAAAATGAAATATAGTACATATGAGTAACCAACCAACAAGGCACCTCAATCATCTACTGCAGACAACTAAGTGTCAAAGAACATGGGAGAACTTAGGAGCCTAGTGGATAATCTAGAACATACTAATAGCTGAATCATCCCATATTCATACATCGCTCGATGAAATCAATTCACCCACACCTTTAGTCTTACCCTAGATGACCTAACCGGGGGGAAAAATCCCAAAGCAGAGTAAGATCCATACTAAGGGCCACTATCCAAGGCATAATCTAAACTAGTGCAATAACCGTTCCTAGAAAATATACTAGTTATTTCAGGTTCCCATTTCATATATAAAGTGGGGTGATCCAATCAAAACTAAATAAGAAACCAACCATATATACATGTATCACACACACAAGCATCACACACAAGCATCACCCTGAATCACCCCAAGGAACAATCCCTTGCCTTTCAACCAATAGTTCATGATAGAGTCCCATACCAAGGACCTCCCATACCATTAAACATAAACAAGGCAAGAGGATTATCCTAGGAGAGTTTTTAACAAATTTTATAAAAGTGCCAAATGGTCCTCAAACACTCTTTGAGAAACCACCCACTTTCAAAAGAAATACAACACATTATTTACAAATCTAAAACCACTTAAAAATTAATTTAATAAAACCAAACCATAATCTTAGAAGAAAAATACATTTTCAAATCCAAAACCACACTTTAGAAACCATGAATCATGTACAAAATACAAACATGCATTTTGACAAACACTTGGCATGCATAGATTAACAAAAAAAATCCTTACACCTTAAAACAAGAAGGAAAGTGACTCATTTCTTATCAAAAAATTATTCTAAAATTCATACATAACTACTTTGAATTAAATATAGGTGAAAAAAGCAAGAAATAAACATTTATTCAATTTAAAGGAAAATTGAAAAGGGAAATCTACCTCAAACCGTAAGAAATTCAATGAAGGCAACCTGAAACAACACCACAAGGGTCCAAGAAGGCATGAACACCTGAAAGTAACCTTAACAGCACAAAAATAATAATTTAAATCCAAATAAACATGAAACCTAGAACCAAAAAACCAAGGTAGAAAAGGAACCACAAAGAAAATGGAAGAATAAGGGAGAGGATGAAAGTGAGGAGGATAATACCTTGAATGTTTGACCCAAAACTTAAATAAAACCCTTGATTCCACCCTTAAAAGAGGATAAGATGCATGGATAAAAAGAGAGGAGGCTCCCTAGTGTTGCACGAACCAAGAAGGGAGGAAAAGTAGTGTTTTGGGGTTAAAATACAAAGAGGATAGAAAGTTCATTTCACAATTTTAAGACTCCTAGGAAATGTTCTTGATTAGTCCACATGGTTTCCCATACTGTGCACCAATTGTGAACCCCTTACTAGACACATTGGGAACCCGCATGGTTTGTCCACATGGTTTGGGAAACTATGCACCAACCGCGCAACATAGTTCTATAAAAAACTATAGAACCATGCACACACCTTCCACATATTTTGACTAACTATTCTTGGGTTGTGTGACCTCAACTAGAGACATCCAAGGAATCGCATGGTTTTTCCTTGGAGCTTCATGGTTTGGATCAAACCATGTGTAACCCATGAAACTTAAATCATGCAAGTTCAAAATGAACTAAAAAGAGACCCATCCATAAGAGGTCACATGGTTTCCCATTAATCGTGCACCTAAACCATGCAATAGAAGAAAAACAGCCTGAAACTCAGAATTTAAATCTGGAACACCCAAAACTCGAGAGAGAAACCAAGATAAAAAATATAAGATGAAATAAATGAATAAGAAAAAATTGTGGTGTGTCAATTCTACCCACCATCATGATTTCTTCCCCCAGAAAGCCACAACATATCTAGTTGATCAATGAAGTGTCAAGGACTCACTCACCTGTACGATCTGATCCCTCAAAGAAAAAAGCACCTTAACCGCCACCAAGAAGAAAAAACACACTTCTACCCAAAACAAACCATTCTTGAGAAATGATGAAAAACTCAAACTTCAAACCACAAAACCTTACCATAAACAAAACCATTGGGCATACTCCAAAAGCCCAAACTCCACCCATATGGAAAGGACTCAAAATCGTACAACTCTAAGGGAAACCACATATTTCCAAGTCAACACCAGAGACTTAATCATATTAGCAACATGGGAGGTTTGAATGGACTCCTCACCAATTTAGAGTTCTAGTCGGGCACCCAATTGACATCACTCGACAAACACTAACATCCTAAACTGGAATGACCACACACAACCCCTGAGAATAACCAAAAAAACAACACACCATGAGACTTTATTTACTCCAACAAGTCACTTCCCCCAGAAAAGGGCTTTAGAATATTATAAAATATACACACATCATCCCCTTTCACCCCCAATGAAAATAAGAAAGAACAAGGCACACAACGGAATACAACTCCATCCAAGATGAAAAAATTCAGAATTCTAAAAAGACATGTTTCCATTCAAAACAGAGGTTCAAAGAAAGGTTCAATACAACCATTACAACAAAAAGAACCCTTACAACAAAAGGAACTTTAAATTGGGCCCAAATCAGAACCCCACTTCTGTAAATGGGATTGGGTGTCTTCTAAAGGGGTGGATCTGGATCCATATCACTTCCTAGAAATACCCCAATAGAACCACTAAGAGTGACCTAGGAATCCATAGGTATGATATGTCTTTCGAGAATCTGGACAAAATGTAATGCCCCGACCCCAGTTACCTAGATTCGGTACATTATTACATAACATTGGCATGATCACAAGAAAAATCAAATCTTGAAAGACCGATTAGTTTAGTAGCCTTGGAAACACTATATATATTCATAAAGTTTTACATTACATCATAAAAATGAAAACTACAACAACATAGTCTCCATAGTCTACACTCTTATCCCCTCATACTATCCCTGTACGTCATTCATAATTTACTTCTTCACATCCTGGGAAAAATAAAACATAGAAAAGGGGTGATCTCAAATGCCCAGTAAGGATAACAATATAGCGGAAACTTTCATAAATAAGAATAAACATTTAAGGCAATGTATAACTAAAACAAAAGCCTTTTAAACTTGAACTTCAACATAGTATGGTAAAAATAAAATGAAATAATGCCATTTACTTATTCACATGGATATTCTACTAATCTAATAATCACATGCAATATCAATAACCACTTTCATAATGATAGAATGCATAATTCCAGACTATTATAACCGCATAGTCAAGGCCTCGTGCCAAGACTACAAATAAGATTTTGCCAAGGCCTTGTTCCAAGACACTAGTTTGTCTCATGAGACCTACTAATGCATTGAGGAGCTATAGCGGGCTCCACCCGTCACATATTAAGTCCAATGCATTCCCATATGAAAATGTTTAAACATAACATAAACATTCGTATTAAAACTAGCATACGAAATGTAAATACTTCATCCATAAACCATGAATGGTATAAAAATAACACATCCATAGTCAAACATATCACAAAACCTTAAATACAATGTAGAAGTTTTGTATCATAATAAATCAACTTCAAATAAGCGTAAAATCCATCAAAAGATGTTGACATAGATGAAATCAAAACTCTTTTTAGAGAAATATCTCTTTCTATTTTGAAATCATTTAAGAGTAATATATTTATAAAATAAAACATTTTCTTTGAAAATATTCTTATAATTTTATAAGGGAAGATTTGATGATTTTATAATGGTGGAAAATAGCCTCACCCTCCGTATAAGTTAAAAAAACATTCTTACCTTAATTCTGTCGAAAAGGTTAAAAAGCACCTTGTTTGGAAACTGACGGAAAGATTCCTTTAAAAAACTCTTATAAAAAGTAAAACAAGGGTATAAATGACTTTAAATCATATTCTTTTAAATAGTTAAAATGTTTTGAAATATATTTTTAAGAAACATGGATGTGGATGATAAAGAGATCCCAATAGATTATTACGTATAAACAACCTCGGATAATGAAGAGATTGCGAAATAAACCCTTACCTTGTACTTTTTCTTGGTTGAGGGTAGGTTAACCTCCTGTATAATGGTGAAATAATTGTTATTAAATTATAAAAGAATCATATACATTAATATGATATCATATATGATCTTTTAACATTGATTTGTTAATAATATCTTAGTATTATCATTGTTTCGGGTGTTAACTTACTTGTTTTCTTTTATATGTTTTGTCACGTAAGTCGTGTTTTTCATGGATAGGTTTAATCTTAATAATATCTAGAATGATATCAGGTCCTTATATACTATTATTAATCATCAAATGAGAATTATACTTGAATGGATACGATGGAGAATGAATCTCATCGCGTTCGTGGAGACGGTAGTTTGTACGTACGCACGAGCGACAATATCATTCTTTTGATATTAAAATAATATATAATTGGATGGTATATCATATATACAGAATAATTATCATGTTATATTTATTATTTACATGAATTACACATCATTATTATACCTATACAAATAATAATTTATTGAATAACAATTACACCACGACGTGGAGACGGTAAGCCGTACGTACGCACGTATGGTGACATGTTATTCAAAGGATGGATAGAATACTGAATATGGTTGTACCATATTTATAATAATATTAATGTATATAGTAGATACTGGATTCATTATTTTAGAATGGGAATAACAAATAAAGAAGAATTTTAAGAAGAAATTAATTTGAAAAAGGGTGGTGAAAACATTACCTCTTCTTCGGGTTCTTCCTTTTGATTTGATAAAAAGGGTTCCATAGGTTGGATTTATGACTAAAGTAAGGCCTCTAGGATGAAGTAAGGGAAGTTTAGAGAGTATTTGGGCAGAGTTTGGCCGAACCAAATGGCTTTGAAGGTGTGAATTAATGAAAAGGGGGAGTGCCCTTTTATAAGAGGGGTGAGGGGCACCTTTGGAAAAGCTAGAAATATTATTTTATAATAAATTCATATTTTGTTTATAATGGCTCCAAAGTGGATTATTTAAAGGTTAAGGTGGGGATGGGTCGAAAACCACTCAACCAATATAATTTATACAGGTTTGGTTCATTATATTAACCTTATCGTTTAGTTTTAACTCTTAGTTAATTAGTTTGACACTTACCCTGTCACTTTGTATTTTTATATTATATAGTTAATAAACTTACTATATACCTCCAAGAGACCCAGAAGTGGTCCATTAATGATACACCTATCATTTTATAAGTCTCTTGGCTGAACCTTATATTTTTAGGAATTGAATATAAATTAATAATATAATATTTTTTTTAAAAAGTCTTTTATGTCAATTTTGACACTATTTGGAAAATTGATTTTTGTGAAAATCATAACAGAATGATTACTTCGAAAAAAGTTAATTAAATCATTAATAACATGTCAGATTAACCTATAAAATTAGTTTAATTCATAAAAAGTCGCAAATTATATTTATTTGGGTATTTATAATATCAATTATTTTAATTTTTCACTATTATGGTAATTACTGCATCATTATTGTGTCATAAATAAATTAAATTATTTAATGTCTAAAAATTATAAATAAAATACCATTATGTAGAAAATATTTTTATCTTTCTAATTAATATTTACAATCGAATTTACCTTATGTATAACCCTATATTAAAAATGTTTTAGTAAATAAACTTTGATTTTAACTCTTTTAACTCTTCTTTGAATTAAATAATAATAAATGTCCTAATCTAATACAAGTGGACCTAAATAATAATATTTTATTCCTAAGGTTGTTTTTGGTCGAATTAAGTTTATCCAATAGAATTAGGAAATGTGTTAGGGTAATATTAATATCATTTTTACCCTTAATTACCCTATTTACTTTTAACCGTGGTAAATAAAAGTAAAAAGTTACTATTCACCAAAAATTATTTTCATCTCAATGAACCACATTTTACTCCTTTATATTAACCGTGTCTCTCGGATTTTTGAAATTCTACTCACATAAGCGGTAAAATTAAGTTTTATGAAAAAATCAGTTTTTTAACTACCACTTAGTTGTTTCACTATTCATCAAAAAAATGAAAGTTTCCAGAAAAATACCAAAAATTCACCCTAGGATAATTTCGATATTCTGAATCCAAAAATGACGTCCATTTTGAAAAATAAAATTTATAAATTTTAAAAAGTGGGTATTACTATTCATAACGGCTAGTTTGATTGGTTGTGGTGTGTTAGAACTTGATGTTGCGTACAACACACGCTATTGCATTATTCAAAGAGAAACGTACCGTAGAAGCTTGGGGTGTTACATTCTCCCCTCCTTCATATAATTTCATCCTTGAAATTTCTAGAATACTACCGCATGAAAAGACTCAGGTGGTTCTTCATCATAAGTTCCTTGGGTTCCCACGTTGCCTCTTCCATCTTATGGTTTCTCCACAAGACTTTTACCAGACGAGTCGTCCAGTTTCTCAGTACTTGTTCTCTTGTATCAAGAATCTTGATGGGCTCTTCGCAATAAGACAGATCAGGTTCCAGTTCTGATTCCTCATAGGTGAGTACATGCGTTGGGTCAGGCATGTATTTCCTCAACAGAGATACATGGAACACATCATGAACTTTGGAGAGACTTGGCGGCATTGCCAATCAGTAAGCTACAGACCCAATTCGTTCTAGAATTTCGAAAGGTCCGATGTACCTGGGACTCAATTTACCTTTCTTACCAAAACATATGACTCCCTTCCATGGAGATACCTTCAGTAAAACATGATCGCTGACTTGAAATTCCAAATCCTTCCTTCGATTATGAGCATAGCTCTTCTGCCTACTTTAAGCTGCTTTGATATGGTTTTGGATTAACTTCACATTTTCAATCGTTTCCTCCACCAGTTCTGGGCCTACAAGTTTTCTTTCACCAATGTCATCCCAACAGGTTGGTGTGCGACATCTCTTTCCGTATAACGCTTCATATGGTGCCATATGAATACTTGAATGGAAGCTATTGTTATAGGAAAATTCTACCAGAGGTAAATATTGATCCCATTTCCACTCTGGTATGGGAAGAGGTTGCATGACTCCTCCAGGCTGTTGCCTTCCATCTTTCACTTGTTGAAAACTATACATCTTGACACAAAATCAGCAATCTACCTCTTCATGTTGTCCCACCAAAAATGTTCCTTCAAATCTCTATACATTTTGGTGCTCCCAGGGTGTATAGAGAAATTGGAACTATGAGCATCATCCAGCAATTCCCTTTTTAGATCAGATATATCGGGAACACAAAGCCTCTTCCCGAATTTCAAAATTCCTTCTTCATACACAAAGTCTCTCAATCTCCCATCATTCACAGCTTTAATCTTCTTTTTAAATTCTTCATCATCGGTCTGAGAACTCTTAATCCTTTCTAGTAAAAATTGTTTGGCAACCATTTGAAAAAGCATTGATGTTTCACCTTACCTGGTTATTCCCATGTCCATCTTCACTAGATCCATGAAAATTGGATCCCTTTCAATTCTCATATTGTTCAAAACTCCATGATCTTTTCTACTCAAAGCATCTGCCACCTTGTTTTCCTTCCCCGAGTGGTAGTGTATCGTGCAATAATAATCCTTGAGTAATTCAAGCCATATCCTTTTCCTCATGTTGAGTTCTTTTTGTGAGAAAATATACTTCAAACTCTTGTGATCAGTATAAATCTCACATTTTCACCATAGAGGTAGTTCCTCCATATCTTCTAAGCAAAGATCACAGCTGCTAACTCGAGATCATGAGTAGGATAGTTTTGTTCATGAATTTTCAACTGTCGTGATGCATAGGAAATAACCCTATCATTCTACATAAGGACACAACCAAGTCCTTTCTTCGATACATCACTATAAATAACGAACCCATCATTCCCTGATGGTAGAGTCAATATAGGAGCATTGAATAATCTTCTATTCAGTTATTCAAAACATTCTTCACACTCTTTTGTCCAAACAAATTTAACCCCTTTACGTGTGTGCTTCGTTAATGGGTTAGCCAACCGTGCAAAATTCTGGAAGAAACGTCGATAATAACCTGTCAAACCAATAAAACTGTGTACCTCAGTTATACTCGTAGGTGCTGGCCATTCTTGGATTGCCTTGGTCTTAGAAAGATCAGCAGAGATTCCATCTTTAGAGACAATATGACCAAGAAAAGAAATCTCATGAAGCCAGAATTCACACTTGCTAAACTTCCCATATAATTCATGTCTTCTCAGAGTCTTCAGGATAATGCACAAGTGATTTTCATGATCTTCGTAGCTTTTGGATTATACCAAGATATCATCAATAAATACCACCACAAATTCATCAAGATATTCCTTGAAAACTCTATTCATCAGATCCATGAATACAGAGGGTGCATTAGTCAATCCAAAATGCATTACTGTAAACTTGTAATGCCCGTACCTGGTTCGAAATGTTGTCTTCGGAATGTCTTCCTTCTTCACACACAACTGATGGTATCCATATCGAAGGCCAATCTTTGAAAAGTATTGATCTCCATACAGTTGTTCAAATAAATCATCAATGCGAGGTAGGGGATACTTGTTCTTTATTTTTATAGCATTGATCTCCCTGTAGTCGATACATAACCTCATAGATCAATCTTTCTTTTTAACAAAAAGAATAGGGGCTTCCCATGGAGAAACACTTGGGAGAATAAATCCCTTATTACTCAATTCCTCTAGTTGTTTATTTAGTTCAACTAATTCTACAGTGGCCATTCTATAAGGGGTCTTCAATATAGGCCTTGATCCAGGAATTAAATCAATGGAAAACTCAACTTCTTGTTCTGGAGGATGTCTAGGTAAATCTTCCGGAAACACATCTACATATTCTTTCACAATAGGTACATCCTCTATTTGAACATTCCTTTCCTCACCCATAGTCATTTCATCCTCTTCCTCCCCAATAATTCAATTTAGTTGAGCTACTGGGGGTGGATCTAGATAAGAATTAGGTGGTGACGATTCTTCTCTAAAGATAAGGTGTTCCTTATCATCATCATCAAAATTCATAACCTCCTTCTTCTTACAATAAATCTTTACATCATGGTCCAAAATCCAATACATACCGAGGATTATATCAAACTCAATCATAGGTATGACGATGAGATCAGCGGATAAAGAACATTTATGTGCTCTAATGGGGACTGATTCACAAAAATTTGTTGCAATGATACTTCCCTTAGGATTTTTAACTGACAACTCCCTTGTTAAATTAAATTGGAAATATCTAATTTTCTTAGCAAACTGGGAAGATATGAAACAATGCGATGATCTAGAATCAAATAATGCATTTTCTAAACTTGAGGAAACCATTAAATTACCTGCCACCATGTCTTTTGGAGCTTCTACCTCAGCAGTAGTGATAGCATAAGCTTGGCCTTGATCCCTTGGCATTTTCTGAGGTAAGTTCCCCTGATGTTTAGGACATTCATTTGCATAATGTCCCATATCCCTACAATTGTAGCACTGAACATCGGTAGCTTCCTTCTTCCCATTGCAATCATGAGCTTGGTGGCCTTTTTCACCACACTTGTAACAGACACCCATTCCCTTCAAGCAAGTACCGGGGTGTTTCTTCCCACATTTACCACGGGATGGATATTCAACCTTTACCTTCTTCCCTTTATTTCCATTCCCAGATTGATTAGAATATCTCTTCTTCTCTTTCTTTACTTTAAAGTCATATGACTTAGAGAATTCCTTTTCTGTCTTTATAGCACATGAGACAATGTCTTCGTATGACGAGAAGGATTGTGAGACTAATGCTCGACAGAGAAATGATTTTAACCCATCAAAGAAACGATCAATCTTACTTCTTGGGTTACGTATATAATCTCCAGCATACCTTTCTAACCTTGTAAATTTATCCTCATACTTTGCGACATTCTCATCCTCCTTTTGTCTCAGACTCAGAAATTTTCTTTCCATATCTTCTCGATGGTCATGATGAAAGTATTTTTCTAAAAATAGATCTTTGAACTCCCTCCATTCCATATTTGATACTTCATCATCTTCCTTCATGTTTTGAATCAATGACCACCATTGATCAGCATCTCCAGTGAGGCGGTAAACTGCCATGACAAATTTTTCCCTTTCACTACTCCCCAAAGCCTAAAATATTTTCTCTAGGGAATTTATCCATTTCTCATCTACTAAGGGATTTGTACTCCCATTGAACGTTGGTGGTTGTTTCCTCATAAAGAGATCTAACATTGATCATCCATGCTGCGGATCAGGGTGCTCTATATGGGTAAGGTTATTATTCATATCCTGAGTGAGTTGTCCCAGTATGGTGATTAGCTGATCAGCACCAGTTGCATCACCAGCCCCACTATAATTATCTTGAGGAGGGAAATCCCTACATGGAGTGTGTGCATTGATATGGTTTCCATTTCTTCCACTAGGTGTCATTTCTAAACAATAGAATAAACTAGATCAGTTTATGCATCAAAATACATAATTCCATACTTATAAAACACTCGAAATAAATTGAAATATTTATGGATATAATCCATAATCATAAAAATGTTTTCTTTGAGGAAGTATATACTCATAAACCCTTCATAATGATTTTTAAAGAAAATGAGAGTTATCCTAAGCATATCCCCCGAGAGTGTCGTAACTAAGAGTGCAGCAAGGCCCATTGTCGTGCACTAGTTCCCGTTCGAGTCTAGCTCAAAGCGGTGTTTTCGGGTTTTACCCCTAGGTACATCTGTGTCAGAGCCACCTCTACCTGCTCGTATCCAGACAGGGATTTATTTCTCGGAAAACTCACAAAATCTCTACAATACCAAAATTCTAGGAAGTTCTTCTATACTAATCCTCAAAGTCTATCTTAAATCTATGTGCTCTAATCAGAGTTTATCAAAATCTAGCTTCCAAGGTTTGTATTAAACTTCCTCTGATACCAAATGTAACACCCCGACCCCAGTTACCTAGAGTCGGTGCATTATTACATAACATTGTCATGATCATAAGAAATATCAAATCTCGAAAGACATATTAGTTTAGTAGCCTTATAAACACTAGATATATTCATAAAGTTTTACATTACATCATAAAAATGAAAACTCCAACAACATAGTCTCCATAGTCTACACTCTTATCCCCTCATACTATCCCGGCAGGTCATTCATAATTTACTTCTTCACATCCTGGGAAAAATAAAACATAGAAAAGGGTGAGCTCAAATGCCTAGTAAGGATAACAATATAGCGGAAACTTTCATAAATAAGAATAAACATTTAAGGCAATGTATAACTAAAATAAAATCCTTTAAAACTTGAACTTCAACACAGTATGGAAAAAATAAAATGAAATAATTCCATTTACTTATTCACATGGATATTCTACTAATCGAATAATCACATGCAATATCAATAACCACTTTCATAATGATGGAATGCATAATGCCAGACTATCATAACCACATAGCTAAGGCCTTGTGCCAAGACTACAAATAAGATTTTCCAAGGCCTTGTGCCAAGACACTAGTTTGTCTCATGAGACCTACCGATGCATCGAGGAGCTATAACGGGCTCTACCCATCACATATTAAGTCCAATGCATTCCCATATGAAAAGGTTTAAACATAACATAAACATTCCTATTAAAACTAGCATACGAAATGTAAATACTTCATCCATAAACCGTGAATGGTATAAAAATAACACATCCACATTCAAACATATCACAAAACCTTCAATACAATGTAAAAGTTTTGTATCATAATAAATCAACTTCAAATAAGCGTAAAATCCATCAAAGGATGTTGACATAGATGAAATCAAAACTCTTTTTAGAGAAATATTTCTTTCTATTTTGAAATCATTTAAGAGTCATATATTTATAAAATAAAACATTTTATTTGAAAATATTCTTATAAGCTTGTAAGGGAATCTTTGATGATTTTATAATGGAAGAAAATAGCTGCACCCACCGTATAAGTTAAAAAAACATTCTTACTTTAATTCTGTCGAAAAGGTTAAAAAGCACCTCGTTTGGAAAACGACGGAAATATTCCTTTATAAACCTCTTATAAAAAGTCAAAAAAGGGTATAAATTACTTTAACTCATATTCTTGTAAATAGTAAAAATGTTTTGAAATACATTTTTAAGAAACATGGATGTTGATGATAAAGAGATCTCAGTAGACTATTACGTATAAACAACCTTGGATAATGAAGAGATTGCGAAATAAAACATTACCTTGTACTTTTCCTTGGTTGAGGGTAGGTTAACCTCCTATATAATGGTGAAATAATTTTTATTAAATTATACAAGAATCATATACATTAATATGATATCATATATGATATTTTAACATTGATTTGTTAATAATATCTTATAATTATGGTTGTTTCGGGTGTTAACTTACTCGTTTTCTTTTATATGTTTTGTTACGTAAGCCATGTTTTTCATGGATAGGTTGTATCTTAATCATATATATAATGATATCAGGTCCTTATATACTATTATTAATCATAAAATGAGAATTATACTTGAATGGATACGATGGAGAATGAATCTCATCGCGTTCGTGGAGACGGTAGTCTGTACGTACGCACGAGCGACAATATCATTCTTTTGATATTAAAATAATATATAATTGGATGGTATATCATATATACAGAATAATTATCATGTTATATTTATTATTTACATGAATTACACATCATTATTATACCCATCCAAATAATAATTTATTGAATAACAATTACACCACGACGTGGAGATGGTAAGTCGTACGTACGCACGTATGGTGACATGTTATTCAAAGGATGGATAGAATAATGAATATGGTTGTACCATATTTATAATAATATTACAGTATATAGGAGATACTGGATTCATTATTTTATAATGGTAATAACAAAGAAATAATAAGTTTAAGAAGAAATGAATTTGAAAAAGGGTGGTGAAAACATTACCTCTTCTTCAGGTTCTTCCTTTTGATTTGATAAAAAGGGCTCCTTAGGTTGGATTTCTAACTAAAGTAAGGCCTCTAGGATGAAGTGAGGGAAGTTGAGAGAGTATTTGGGCAGATTTTGGCCGAGACAAATGTATTTGAAGGTGTGAATTAATGAGAATGGGGAGTTCCCTTTTATAAGAGGGGTGAGGGCACCTTTGGAAAAGCTAGAAATAATATTTTATAATAAATTCATATTAGGTTTCTAATGGCTCAAAAGTGTATTATTTAAAGGTTAAGGTGGGTATGGGTCTAAAACCACTCAACCAATAGAATTTAGACAGGTTTGGGTCATTATATTAACCTTATCTTTTAGTTTTAACTCTTATTTAATTAGTTTGACACTTACCATGTCACTTTCTATTTTTATATTATATAGTTAATAAACTTACTATATACCTCCAAGAGACCCCCAAGTGGTCCATTAATGATACACATATCATGGTATAAGTCTCTTGGCCGAACCTTAGATTTTTAGGAATTGAATATCATTTAATAATATAATATTTGTTTTAAAAACTCTTTTATGTCAATTTTGACACTATTTGGAAAATTGATTTTTGTGAAAATCATAACAGAATGATTACTTCGAAAAAGTTAATTAAATAATTAATAACATGTCATATTAACCTATAAAATTAGTGTAATTCAAAAAAAGTCTCAAATTATATTTATTTGGGTATTTATAATATCAATTATTTTAATTTTTCACTATTATGGTAATTATTGCATCATCATTGTATCATAAATAAATTAAATTATTTAATGTCTAAAAATTATAAATAAAATACCATTATGTAGGAAATATTTTTATATTTATAATGAATATTTACAATCGAATTTACCTTATGTATAACCCTATATTAAAAATGTTTTAGTAAATAAACTTTGATTTTAACTCTTAACTCTTCTTTGAATTAAATAATAATAAATGTCCTAATCTAATCCAAGTGGACCTAAATGATAATATTTTATTCCTAAGGTTGTTTTTGGTCTAATTAAGCTTATCCAATAGAATTAGGACATGTGTTAGGGTAATATTAATATCATTTTTACCCTTAATTACCCTATTTACTTTTAACCGTGGTAAATAAAAGTAAAAAGTTATTATTCACCAAAAATTATTTTCATCTCAATGAACCACATTTTACTCCTTGATATTAACCGTGTTTCTCGGATTTTCTAAATTCCACTCACAGAAGCGGTAAAATTAAGTTTTATGAAAAATTCAGTTTTTTAACTACCACTTAGTGGTTTCACTATTCATCAAAAAATGAAAGTTTTCAGAAAAATACCAAAACTTCACCCTATGCTAATTTAGATATTCCGAATCCAAAAATGAAGTCCATTTTGAAAAATAAAATTTATAAATTTCAAAAAGTGGGTATTACTATTCATAACGGCTAGTTTGATTGGTTGTGGTGTGCTAGAACTCGATGTTGCATACAACACATGCTATTGCATTATTCAAAGAGAAATGTACTGTAGAAGCTTGGCGTGTTACACAAAATGAATTCTTGTGACCCTTTTTACCACATTGGTGACACACCAGAGTCCTATTCCCAAAAGAAACCGATGAAAGATCAAGAGGACTCTTAATTCCAATACTAGTATCACCCGCACTAGGATACTTTCCAACCTATTCTCTAAAATTCCCTTCACTATTTCTAGAGAATGGGGGAAGGTTAGATACCTAAAGCACCCCTACCAACATATCTTCAACCCAAATATATTGTCTTACCACGACGGAAAATAAGGTTAGACCGAACTCTGATGCCTTTAACTTCAGTTCTGGAAAAAGCCTATTATCAAATTATTAAGCCTTTAGGGAATTGTCCTCAGCCCACTTCAAAAGATAAGGAACTATATCCTAAATTGAACCCTGCTTACTATGGTAAACCAAGGTTCAATATAGAAATTATTTCCTAGAAACTCCCTCATACCTACATCCCAAGTTTCGAAAGTCCTAGTCCATCTACCTTGACATCCCAAATAACAAAAGGTTCTCTAAAAGCTTGGTCCACTAAATAACCTATGCTCTAATACCATTTTTTCACGAGCCAACCCGGGTCGACCCTAAACCGGTCACCCGAGTCAACCTATGACAAGTCCTGAGAGGCATTCCAGATCATCTTGGGATGGTGACAAGTTCCAAAGGCATAAAAGAGAACTGAAGGGAATGATTTCTCACAAAATAAAAAAAACTGAAGCAGCAAAAATAAACAGATCAACCTGATACAATAAAGAAAACAACTGAACAACAACTATATATAAACTGAAAATGCAACAAGCCGAACATCAAAAACCAAACTAAACCTGATGACCAATAAGTCTCTATGTGGCTCTGAGGGTCACTCTCTGATCCCAAAATCCAACATCACCCATGGAAATCAAAACCAAGATGGAACCTACACCAAAATCTAAAAATAACAAAGTATAGGTGCGATTATTAAAACTCAACAGGCCCGGACAATATATTTCCAATGAATTTCGTTTAAATAAAAGATACATTAATTTTAGGTTTGAAATACAATATATAAAATATAATTTTTCAAAAAAAAATTAAAACAAAACACGGTCAATTTTCATTTTTATTTAAAACTAGATTCTTTTCTAGAATGGGAGCTTTAACATTTTAAAGGAATAAAGAAGAGAATAAGGGATATCATTTTTATTTTAAAATGAAAATAGGGTGTAACACATTCTTAAAAAATTTCAATAAAAAATTTCAAAACTCACTATCACTTTTAAAAAAAATAGGTACACCATACAAGAGAGCAGAATCAATGATCACATAACAAGGGAAATGGAATATAGCACATATGAGTAACTAACCAACAAGTCACCTCAATCATCCACTACAAACAACTAAGTGCTGAATAACATGGGAGAACCTAAGAGATCGGTGGAT
Source organism: Viscum album (assembly GCA_963277665.1). Classification (NCBI taxonomy): domain Eukaryota; kingdom Viridiplantae; phylum Streptophyta; class Magnoliopsida; order Santalales; family Viscaceae; genus Viscum; species Viscum album. The sequence goes on from OY728166.1 coordinate 78,918,540, forward strand.
AACCTAGAACATACTAACACCTAACTCATCCCATAGGCATTCCACACCTTATGGAATCAATTAGCCGACATGCTCATTATTACCCTACCTGGCCTAACTGAGGGGAACAATCCCAAAGAAAAGTAAGGTCCATACTAAGGGCCACTATCCAGTGCATAATCTAAACTAGTGGAGCAACCATTCTTGTAAAATTCAATATATATTCCATATTCCCATGTCATGTCTAAAATATAGTGATCCAATCAAAACCAAACAAGCAACCAACCACATATACATGTATCACACACACAAGCATCACACAAAAGCATCACCCTGAATCACCCCAAGGAACAATCCCTTTCCTTTCAACCAATAGTTCACAAGAGAGTTATACCAAGGACCTCCCATCCCATTCAATATAACCAAGGCAAGAATATCATCCAAGTAGAGCTTTCAAGAGAATCGATTTTATAAAAGTTCCAAACAGGCCTAAAAACTCTTTGATAAACCACCTACTTCCAAATGGAATCCAACACATTATTTTCAAATCCAAAACCACTTATAAATTAATTTAAGAAACCCAAAAAATCATCATAAAATCCAAACACATTTTCAAATCCAAAACCACACTTCAGGAAACATGAATCATATATAAAATCCAAATAGGCATTTTGAAAAACACATGGCATGCATAGATTAAAAAAACAATTCCATGCACTGCAAAACAAGAAGGAAATCACCTTTATTTTTTATCAAAAAATTATTCTAAAAAGAATAGATCACTAGTTGGAATTATAGAGTGGTGAAAAAAGCAAGAAATAAATATTTCTTCAATTTAAAAAATAATTGCAAAGGGAAACCTACCTAAAACCGCAAAGGCTTCAACAAATACAACCCAAAACAACACCACAAGGGTCCAAGAAGACAAGAGAACCCATGAGGAACCTTAACAACACAAAAAACCTTAATTTAAACCCAAATAAACATGAAGCCTAGAACCAAAAGACCAAGGGAGAAGAGGAACCACGGAGAAAATGGAAGAAGGGAAAGGAGGAAGAGAGGAGGATAATACCTTGAATATTTAGACCAAAACTTGAAGAAACCCCGTGATTCCACACTTCTAAGAGGAGGGGAGGCATAGAGAAGAAGGGATAAGGCTCCCTGGTGTCACAAAAACCAAGAGGGGAGGAAAAGAGGTTTTTTGAGGTTAAATCTGAAGAGGGTAGAAAGGTCATTTTACATTTTTAAGACACCTAGGAACTATGCATGGTTAGTCCACATGGTTTCTCAAACCATGCAACAACCATGCACCCCTTATTGGACACACTGGGCACCCACACATTTTGGGAAACTGTATGCCAACCATACGACATGGTTCTGTCAAAAACTACAGAACCATGTGTATGCCTTCCGCATGGTTCATGGTTTAGATCAAACCATGCAAAACCCATGAAACTCAAACCATAAAAGTTTAAAATGAACTAAAAGGATACATCCAAATACTCACACTATTTCTCCTTAGAGATTCACAGTTTTGATCAAACCATGCACAACCCATGCAACTCAAACCACACAAGTTCAAAATGAACTAAAAAGAGACCCATCCTTAGGAGGTAACACGGTTTCCCCTTAACCATGCACTTAAACCATGCAACAGGAGAAAAACAACCTGAAAATTAGAATTTAAATCCAGAACACTCGAAAATCGAGAGAGAAACCAAGAAAAAAAAGTTAATCTGAAATAAAAAAAAAAGAAAATAAAAATAGGGGATTGAAATAAAAACTGTGTTCATTAAATCCATGATGATAGCAGTGGCATTGGTAAGTCTATATAGAATGACTATACATTTAAAATGTTGGAACCATGGTCTTTTATGCATGATTTGGAATATGGTTTGTGTTTGTTTTCAATCAGCAGTGGAAGTTCAGAATGTGTACCCGCAAAGAGATCATACAGTTCAAGCAGACAACAGTATTGAAGGTGGTGCCGTTTCCCAGTGTTTGCCAATTTTTTTGGGCCTGAAAATCGACAAATGGATAAAAGTGTTTTTGGCAAAGAGACTTGCGTGTAATGTACCATATGAAGAGGAAACTTGTGATCCATATGTTTTTCAAGATCAGAACATGGGAAAATGGAAAAGGGATAAGGGTCGTGCAAGTTTTGGGCTGGTCGCGCAAGTGACCTACGCGCCGTGAAGAGACTTGGGCGCCGATGCCTAGGAGTACTAGAAACTTGAGTGCCTATTGTTTTTCAATATCATAACTTCAAAATATGTTAAAGGAAATAATTTCGCGCAAGTATTTCTGTAGGTCGTGCAAGTGAGCGGCGCGACAGAGGCTAGGGAGGATGAGCTGCACGCCGGAACCTGCGCGCCGAGGGAAGACTTGCGTGCCATCGTGCAGGGGGTCCAGTTTGCCTATAAATAGAGGACCCCAAATACTCATTTGTAATGAAGTTCAAGACTTAGAGATTTTTCAAGCTCTCGTCGCGCAAGTGGTTGAGTCGCGCAAGTGTTTTTTGGGTCACGCAAGTAGAGGTTGCGTGCCGATTGTTGGATGTGCGACCAAGGCAGTTGGGGAGTTAAAGGCGCAACATCGTGCAAGTTTGGTTTTGAAGGAGGTAGTGTCACACAAGTAGTTTTGGTGTCACCTGCATGCCGAATTTGTACCGCGCAAGTGACTTGCGCGCCAGGATTGAAACTTGCGCACCGGGCTTGGATAAGCGCGCCAGGGTTGTTAAAGTGCATCTGTCCTTCTGAAGTTGTACGAAAGCTGGAAGATCGCCCGGTACCCTCAGTGCAAAGTGAGATTTGTCTTCTGGTAAGAGTTGGAATTCAATAGAGCATCTACATACGACAGAAGATGCATTCTTATGCAATGATGAAGAGACCTTCACGTCTATAAACTAAGTGGGACTTCACCTAAGGGCAGTGATCCAGGGGGAGTCAATGAGAGTGACCTGAGGGAAGCAGTGAGCTATCCCTAAACCTTTGTAAAGGTAGTGAGCCTGTGATAGAGTGATTGTGCCCGAATCTTTGTAATCCATAGCTAGTGAAGATTAGTGGAATTAGGTACGACCAACAACTTGTCATCATATTCTCCTTGGACGTAGCCGTTAGTGGTGAACCAAGTAAAAAGTGTTGTGTCTTCTCTATGCATGTGAATGTTTGCTTTATGATCATATTCATCTTACAGGTTCAACAAGTTCCTACCAACGTGGGAACAAGATCATTCACATTAAAAGGAAAAGTTGTCACCCAGATTCACCCCTCCCCTCTCAGGGTGTCCTGGGGTCCTTCATAAAATGATCATACCTCGTATAGAAGTCTATCTTGGATATATCCTCCTCCTTGTAACTTAACTGATAATATCCAAATCGAAGATCAATCTTGAAAAAATATTTATCTTCTCCTAATTGATCAAATAGATCATCAATATGGGGTAAGGGATACTTGATCTTAATAGTGATCTTGTTAAGTCATCGATAATCAATGAAAAGTCACATTGACCCATATTTCTTGTAAAAAATAGGTTCGCCCTATGGTGAAACACTAGTCTAAATGAATCCCTTATCTTGATTCTCCTAGAGTTTCTTTTTCAATCCCAAAAACCCAGTCAGGGTCATTCTATATGGAGTCTTTGATAATAGGTATTACACCATGTATGAGTTCTATTGAAAACTGATAAAAAACAATTTTATTGAATAATTTATTTATAATAAATGATATAAATTCCTAACATTATGATAAATATGATCAATTATGAAATATTTGGGATTAGATCATTCATTTGCAAATTTGATGAAAATTCCAGTTTTACCCTTTTAAAATTCACTGTAATATTTTGGGAATAAATATTGTTATGTAAAATATTTTGACTTAAAATTTTTTAACTGTGTTCCTAACTTAATAGTATACAAATTATATTTAGGATGTGGGAGCTGGATCTTGCATTTGAGTGGAGTAAATGGGCCATGAAGACAAAGTTGGACAGAACCATCTAGATTGGACACCACTTTACTATTTGGGCCTTATCTTCTTCATCCGGACATTTATTGAGACAAAATTTGGAGGGAAGCTCGGGGACATAATTATAAAAAATTATTATTCAAGAAGGGAGGCCAATTAATGCATTTTGGAGGTCAACTATGCGGTGCAACTTGGAACAAAATATTTGGCCGAGTTTTCATTTCACACTTAAAAATGTTATATAACCCTAGACCTCAAAAACTCTATTTAAATGAGGTTTTAACTATTTGGGAGGTTTTTTAGAGGCTTTGTGAAGGTTTTTAAGAAAGGGTGCCTCTTGGGAACACCTAAAAACCCCTGGAAGAAGTAAGGCCTTGTGAAAAGTTCTCTTCCAAGAAGGCTCTCCTCTCCCACCTCCTCTTGTTTTTCCTTATTTTTATGCTTGTAATGTGAATTTTATTCAATAAATATTCTATGTTATTATATTTTTATCTTATTATTTTTATTCTTGGGCTATAATATAAGAGTGGAGATGATATTGGTTATTACCCTTTCAATCCATTGCTTATACAAAATGTCTCCACAATGAAAACTCCGCCCATGGAAGAGTGATTTCTTTCATAGTTGATCTAATCCCCACTCCCTTAATTTATTTATTTTGAATCCATAAACATACTCTAATTCATAAATTGTGATCAATTAATTGATTTTTAATTTCTAAGTGGCTCAATTGAATTTCACTTGACCGCGTAGTCGGGCTTGTGTAAACCGTGTGAGTGAAACCTCAATCGCCAAATCCAATCACTTTGGGATAGAATTGTAGGATTTAAGTCTCATCCATAAACACAATTAATTCTCAAATATAGTGAGGATATTATTCCCTAATTGACCACTGACCACAAGTTGGATTTTGGATCACAATCGAAGCAGGGTACTGCGATTGAAGGTCCTAAAGTTAACATAGGGCTCATTTTCACAAATATTTGTGGTTGTGTTAATTTCCATAAAGTTTGAAGGTTAACAAGGTTAGGGGGTCATAATTGAATGAATTATAATTATATGGGATAATGATAAATGAATGGTGAATGGGTTTGATTAGATCAACTAAGTCTTCTCATATAAGTGTTTCTAAGAAATTGTCTCTTGATTGTTGCTTCTCATTTTTTTATTTAATTTACTATTTGAAAGGTCACAAAATAAACCCCCCATATTTATTTTCCTTTATTTTGAACTATTTAAATACTTACTTAAAGTTCATTAATAGTTGTTTAATTCACTTCCTCCTTGAGCGACGGACCTAGGTCATCCATTGTGCTGCACTTAGTAAAATCACAAATAAATATTTTTTATAGTGTGTGTGACAAAGTCCTTTCAAATTGGCACTGTTGCCATGGAGGCAAGTAATTATTTCAACCAATTAGAGGTATTTATTTTATTTTACATTTTATTCTATTTCTCTCTTCTTTCTTCCTTCTTTACCCAATCTGAATATTTTTTTCTTCTTTTATTTTCTTATACTTCTTTTTGGACCATCAACTGAAACTTTTCATTTATATTTTACTATGGTCCACTTTACTTATTTTCATTTTTATTTTATTTATTATACAAACCAATCCTGAAGATCTCTTAGATCTTGAACCTGAGATTGAACATAGCCTTAGGGCTCGAATCAGACATTCTTAGTCTATGGGAAGTTTCAACATTCAAACAGTTGGAGAATTTCTCCACTCTAAGAACATTGAAATTGGAAACACTTCTAATTACAACATAAAACAAGAACAAATGGATGAAAATAATGGAAATGAACTTAATAGAACTATTTGAGAATTGGATGCACCTGATATTAACTATCAACCAAATTGTATTGCATACCCGAATCTCGAATTGGACTTTGAACTAAAATCTGGGTTAATTCATCTTCTTCCAAAGTTTCATGGATTATCTGGTGAGGATCCAAATAAAAATTTGAAATAATTTAATGTGTTTTGCTCAACCCTTAAACCCAGAAATTTTTCTGAATATCAAATCAAACTAAGATCATTCCCATTCTCACTTGATGGAGCTGCGAAAGATTAGATGTATTATTTACAACCTGAAGATGTAACTTGTTGGAATGATTTGAAACGTCTTTTCTTGCAGATATTTTTTCTAACTTCAAGGAACACATCCATTAGAATGGAGATCTTAGGAATCAAGCAATCCTAAGGGGAGTCAATGTATGAGTACTGGGAGCAATTCAAAAAGTTGTGTACAAGATTCCCACATCACCAAATCAGTGAGAAACTCCTCATCCAATACTTCTACAAAGGACTCACACCTATGGAGAGGAGCATGGTGGATGCTGCAGCTGGAGGATCATTGGTGGACAAGACACCAATAGCTGCATGTGCGTTGATCAAAAAAATGGCCCAAAACTCCCAACAATTTGGTGATCGAGGTACACCACATGTCAGGGGAGTACATTAGGTAAGTCCATCTTCTCTTGAACATCATTTGATTGATACCAAGTTGGAAGAATTGACAACTATGGTGAGGCAAATTTATTTGGCACAAAAGACATACCAACCCCCTCCTTCAAGGCCTTGTGGAATTTGCACTAAGACAAGCCACCCAACTGACTGTTGCCCACAACTATAAGAAAAAGAAGATTGTGCAACAGTGTTTCTTGGGAGACCATATCAGCAGTAGAAACAACCACATCCCCAAAATAATTTTGATTCCTTTGCTCCAACATATAACCAAGGGTGGAAGGATCAGTCATACATGAGGTATGGCCTTGGACAACAACAAAGGCCCCATTTTCAAAAAAACTTCCAGCAGCCTCCACCTTACCAATAGGGTTTCCAATAACCCCAAAGGTGATTTGAAGCTCAAGAATCAACAAATAAACAACAAGGGAATCCCCAAACCAAGTTAGATTCTAACACTGATGATCTTTTGAAACAAATTGTTCTTAATAAACATAATGAGCTGAAGATTCAAGGTTCAGAGATGAGGGAGTTGAAGACTCAAATGATCCAAATTGCCACTACCCTCCATGAATTGGTAAGTAAGAATTCTAGAATTATAACTTCCCAACCTAATCCAAATCCAAATGGTAACGTCAGTTCCATCACATTGAGAAGTGGGAAGAAAATGAATGATACATCTATACCTACCATTCCACCGGGATTCACATCAACTCTAGAAAATCCCAATTCCACACCAACTGATGAGCAATCCAAAGATAAAGATAAAGGTAAGAAAAATATTGATGATGTTTCTCCTAAACCACTTCCAATTCCAAATAGAGTTGTACAAAAAAAAGATGTCCGAAGAGGCGATGAAAAAATAAGTTTTGGACCCATTCAAGCATGTGGAGATCAACATTCCTCTACTTGAATCCATCAAGAAAATCCCAAGGTATGAGAAATTTTTAAAAGAAATTTGTACCAATATAAAAGGGCTCAAGGGAAATGAGAGGATCAATCTTGGAAGGAATGTGTCAGCACTCATTACACCAAATCTAGCAATGCCAACAAAGTGAAAGGATCCAAGGACATTCACCATCCCATACACCATAGGGGATTTGAACTTTTCTAATGCTCTTTGTGATTTAGGAGCTTCCATAAATGTGATTACTCACTCTGTATTCTATTATTTATAGGTTGGTGAGTTGAAGCTGACGAGAGTAGTGGTGTAGTTAGCGAATAGAGCTACAACATATCCAAAGGGATTCCTTGAGTATATACTTGTACGGGTAAGAGACATGATCTTCTTAGTAGATTTCTACATGCTTAACGTGGAGGATGATCAGGTAATTTATCATGCTCCCATTATCTTAGGTATACCCTACCTCAAAACTACAAAAACTATAATAAATGTCAATAAGGGTATACTTTACATGGAGTTTGGGGATGAAGTTGGGATATTTAATGTTATGGACTCCATGAAGTACCCCTCAGAGGATCATTCTACATTTTTTATCTCCCATTTTGAAGCACAAAATAAAAACCCCATGGAATTTTATTATCCTATGCTCAGGGAGATTATGATTATTGGTTCTAGTTTGATGTCTAAGAGAACGTACACGCCTATTTCTAATGCACAAGACTCTCTTAGATTTTATTTTGAAATGGAATCATATTTTGATCATTTAAACTCTGATTATGACATGATTATTGAATATGTTGATGGATTTGATGCTTTATTCTCTGATTTTGATGATTTCTATTCTGATACTGATGCTCTTTGTGCACAAATTTCAGTTCCTTAAATGTCTCTATCCATACACCACCCCCTTTATTGGAGCTCAAGCCATTGCCACCAAATCTCAAATACTCATACTTGTTGAGTGGTAATAAATTACCTATTATAATTGCTAATAATATTCATTTTGAACATGAAGAAAAACATTTGAATCTTTTGAGGGGGAACATTAAGGGAATTGGGTGGACCTTGGATGAAATATCATGTATTAGCCCATTCATTTTCATGCATAGGATTCTTTTAGAGTATGGGGCTAAACCAGTGAGGCAACCACAAAGGAGACTCAATCCAACCCTTTTGGAAGTTGTTAAAAAAGAGTTTGTAAAATTGATCGAAGTAGGTATAATCTATCCCATTTCAGATTCTCAGTGGGTGAGTCCTATTCATGTTGTGCCTAAGAAAAGTGGTGTTACTATTGTTAAAAATGATAAAGATGAGTTAATTCCAATGAGATTACAAAACAGTTGGCATGTGTGTATTGATTATAGGAAACTAAATCAGTCCACTCACAAAGACCATTTCCACCTCCCATTTATTGATCAGATGATTGAGAGACTAGCTGGGAAAACACACTACTGTTTGTTGGATGGATTTTATAGATATTTCTAGGTTCCTATTGCTCTAGAGGATCAAGAGAAGACTACATTCACCTATCCATTCAACACATTTGCCTACCGGAGGATGCCATTTGGACTTTTCAATGCCACAAGTACCTTCCAGAGATGAATATTGAGTATTTTTTATTATTTTATTGAGACCTTTATAGAGATATTTATGGATTATTTTATAGTGTATGGTTCTTTATTTGATGATTGTATCTCTATCTTGGTAAAGGTTTTGAATCATTGTATTGAAAAGAATCTGGTCTTAAATTTTGAAAAGTGTCATTTCATGGTAGAGCATGGCATTGTCTTTGGGTATGTAGTGTAAAAACATGGGATAGAGGTTAATAGATATAAGGTAGACATTATTTCATCCTTACCATATCCTTCATGTGTGTGTGATGTTAGATCTTTCCTAGGGCACGCAGGATTTTATCGGTGCTTCATCAAATATTTTAGTAAGATTTCTCTTCCTATGTCGCAATTACTTTAAAAGGATTATGATTTCATGTTTGATTATTCTTGTTGGACTTCCTTTGATGAGATAAAGAAGTTTATAACCACTCCACTGATCATACATCCCCCACGGTGGGAGATTCCTTTTGAGCTTACGTGTGACGCCTCCAACTTCACAGTTGGATCTGTCTTATCTCAGAGGGTGGAGGGGCATTCACATGTGATTACCTATGCATCAAGGAAACTAGATTCATACCAATAAAACTACACAACCACAGAAAAGGAGTTTCTTTCCGTCATATTTTCTTCAGATAAATTCCGTTCATATTTATTGGGATCTAAATTAGTTGTTTTTTTCTGACCATGCAACTCTGAGGTACCTCTTGAAGAAGCCAGATGCAAAGCCCAGACTTATCTTATGGATGCTTCTTCTTTAGGAATTTGTTATTGAGATAAAGGACAATAAGGGGTCAGAAAACCTGGTGGCGGACCACATGAGTAGGCATACTCACACACTAGAGTATGACACCTTGGACCAGGTACCACTTCAGAACACTTTCCCCAATGAGAATCTTTATTACATCTCAGGTATGCATCCTTGGTATGCTGATTTAGTAAACTACCTTTTTGCATCCAAAATACCTACAAATTTAAAGAAACATCAAGTCCAAAAATTAAAAAGTGAGTCTCGGTATTATGTGTGGGATGATCCATACCTTTGGTGCATGTGTAGTGACCAAGTTATTAGGAGGTGTGTTCCTGATCATGAGTTTAAGTCAATTTTACATTTTTGTCATACACTTGCTTATGGTGGACACTTTGGACCCCAACAGACAGCTAGGATAGTCTTAGACTCTGGATTATATTGTCCTAGCTTATTCCATGATTCCCATGTGTTTTTTAAGTCATGCTCTCATTGCCAACACACTGGGAACATTTCTAGGAGACATGAGATGCCCCAACAACCCATATTTTTCTATGAGATTTTTTATATATGGGGCATCGATTTTATGGTTCCCTTTCCTAGTTCTTTTTTTTTCTGTATATTTTGGTTATTTTTATTATGTGAGTAAATGGGTGGAGGCTAAGGCCACCAGGACTAATGATTCTCATGTTGTTGTGGACTTTGTCAAAGTATGGATTTTTTGAAAGTTTGGGGTATCGGAGATCATCATCAGTGACCAAGTAACACACTTCTGCAATTATAATCTTTCTTCCCTTCTTTATAAGTATTGGGTGACACACAAAACATCAACATCATACCACCCTCAAACAAATGTTTAGGTTGAGGTTTCAAATAGGGAGTTGAAACAAATTTTGGAGAAATTCGTGCAATCGAATAGGAAGGATTGGAGAAAGCACTTATAGGACAGCATAAAATACTCCCATTGGTATGTCCCCATTTTGTATTGTCTTTGGGAAGGCATGTCATCTCCCCGTGGAAGTTGGGCATTGGGCCTATGGGTTATAAAGAAATGAAACATGGATTTGGACCAAGATGGAATTCAAAGGAAGCTGCAAATTCAAGATCTTGAGAAGATTCGATTTTCTGGATATGAGAACTCAAGGCTCTATAAGTAAAGATCAAAATCATCTCATGAAAAAATGATCCAACAAAGGGAGTTTCATGTTAGAGAGAGTCCTTATCTATAGTTCACGACTGAAGTTGATGCCTGTTAAGTTGAGTTCTAGATGGTTAGGTCCTTATGTTGTGACTAATGTTTTTCCTTGTGGTGTAGTGGAGATCATACAAGAGGGCACATAAAGTAGCTTTACATTAAATGGGCAATGTTTGAAGAGATACATTGAGAGACTTCCTACTGATGCAGTGAATTTCATCACACTGCATGACCCCATCATCACATGAGCATATCAGGCCTTTCCTAACCCTTTTAATTTTATATTATTTGTCCTATTTAAAATTATGCATTTCATGTGCATATATCATCTCATGGGTTCACATTGAGGACAATACAATATTTTAAGTGTGGGGGATGAAACCTTTTTGTTTAGTAATTTCAATTGTTTTCCTATTTTAAAAAAGTGTGTGTTTTTCAAATTTTGTGTGTTTATTTTTCAATTTTTTTGTGTTTTTGAAACTTTTGAGCTGAAATGATTCTCATCACCATTTTAAAATCCATATAAATAAGTGAAAAAATTTATCCCATGAAACCGAGATTAAATGAATACTGAAAATAACATTGTTTCAAGTTTAAATCTTTAGTAATTTCATGAAAAGTACTCTGAATTTTGAATCTCATGCCACATCTCACTATCTTTATATTTGAAATCACTTTCCTGTGAGGCTTCTGAACCATTATTTTTTTATTCTTTACATTTACCTCATTTCTCTATAGAACCAAACCATGCTTGATTTAACCAGAATTTGATTTATTCCTGTCAAAACATGAGGGTTTGAGGTACTTATGTTTAAATGATTAAGGAGTTTGTTTGGTATTAAAGCCCCTATTTCAAAGAATACTTTTTTTATAATGGACTACCTTGAACATTTAATCCTTTTATCCCTTAGTTCTCATGAACAGCCTGTTAGGTTTTCCACATTACAAGCCAATTTTCCCTATCCAACCAACTCTTGAAGTGAAATTTCATAATCTAGTTGAACATAAGTGTAGGGGAAGCTATCTTTTGTTGTGATGCCACATTTTTTGATACTTTGGGTGGAAAATTAAATTCCAAAGAGACGTGTTTTCTATTGAAAAAAATCATTGTATTGAAATATGTTCCTTTCTGGAGCTTTCATGATAAAAGAAGTTGTGCCTTTCTGGATCTTCTGATGAAAAAAGAAAGTTGTGCCTATCTAGATCTTTCAAGAAAATCATGTTTGAGAAGATTGAAATTTTTTCTATGGAAATGTTGATTGGTGTAAAAATTTCTTTATTATTCATGATGATGAAGATTAATTTATACTATGGGGATTGAGGAGGAGACCATATTTAAGTGGAAATTAGATTAATGCAATTTTTGCTTCAAAAAGAGTCAAGCCCTCCTCATTCAGCCTCAGAATTTTTCACATCTTAATCCTACCAACCGAAAGCCATGGAACAACCCTGAAAAGTCCTCATGATAAACATATGTTCTTGACTCACATTGGTTGGTGATTTAGGAATTTATCAAGCCTATGGTGACCCTTTTATGAGTTTGGATGAGAAATACATTGCTAAAAATTGGCATTTGCGTGATGAGAGAAAATTCAAGTGAGGTAAGTGTTTTGTGCATGGGATGATAAATGAAGTGGAAATATATTGAATTATATAAATGAAGAACTTTAAATAATGGTTTTTATGAGGCATGATATCTTTTGATTCTTGGTGTGTAATTGTTTGATCTCAAGGATATGTGTTTTAAAATTTGTTTTGATTTGATATTTACTTAATATGAGGTTTTTCCTAGGAGTACAAAAGGGTAAGTGTGGGGGAGTTGATAAAACACAATTTTATTGAATAATTTATTAATAATAAATTATATAATTTCCTCACATTATGCTAAATATGATCAATTATGAAATATTTGGGATTAGATAATTCATTTGTAAATTTGATGAAAATTCCAGTTTTACCCTTTTAAAATTCACTGTAGTACTTCAGAAATAAATATTTTAATGTAAAATATTTTGACTTAAAATTTTGTAATTGTGTTTCTGACTTAATAGGATACAAATTCTATTTATGACATGGGATCTGGATCATGCATTTGAGTCGAGTAAATGGGTCATGAAGACAAATTTGGACAGAACCATCTAGATTGGATACAACTTTACTATTTGGGTTGTATCTTCTTCATCTGGAATTTTATTGACCCCAAATTTGGAGAGAAGCTCGGGGACATAATTAGGAACAAATAATTATTCTAGAAGGCCAGCCAATTCATGCATTTTGGAGGTCAACTATGCAGTCCAACTTGGAATAAAATATTTGGCCGAGTTTTCATTTCACACTTAAAAAGGTTATGTAACCCTAGCCCTCAAAAACTCTATTTAAATGGGGTTTTCACTCTTTCAGAGGGCTGGTCGAGGGTTTGGAAAGGTGTGGACGAAAGGGTGTCTCTTGGGAAAACCTCACAACCCCTCAAAGAATTAAGGCCCTGTGCAAAGTTCTCTTCTAAGAAGGCTCTCCTCTCCCACCTCCTCCTTGTTTTCCCTTGTTTTTATGATTTTAACGTGAATTTTCTTTAATAAATATTCTGTGTTGTTATCTTTTCATCTTCTTATTTTTATTCTTGGGCTGGAATCTAAGAGTGGAGATGAGATTTGGTATTCCCCTTTCAATCCATTGCTTATGCAAAACGTCTCCACAATGACAACTCCTCCCATGGAAGAGTGATTTCTTTTGTAGTTGATCTAATCCCCAATCTCTTAATTTATTTATTTTGAATCCATAAATATACTTTAATTCATAAATTGTGATCAATTAATTGAGTTTTAATTTATAAGTGACTCAATCGGCTTGCACTTGACCACGTGGTTAGGCTTGTGTAAACCGTGTGAGTGAAACCTCAATCGCAAAATCCAATCACTTTGGGATAGAATTGTAGGGTTTAAGTCTCATACCTAAACAAAATTAATTCTCAAATATAGGGAGGATATTCTTCCCTAATTGACCACTGACCACAAGTTGTCTTTTGGATCACAATCAAAGCAGGGTGCTGCGATTGAAGGTCCCAAAGTTAACCTAGGGCTCATTTTCTTATTTGTGGTTGTTTTAATTTCCATAGGGTTAGGAGGTTAACAAGGTTATGGGGTCATAATTGAATGAATTATAATTATATGGGATAATGATAAATGAATGGTTAAGGGATTTGATTAGATCAACTATGTCTTCTCATATAAGTGTTTCTAAAAAATTATCTCTTGATTGTTGATTCTCATTTTCTTGTTTAATTTACTGTTTGAAAAGTCACAAAACAAACCCCCCATATTTATTTTCCTTTGTTTTGAACTATTTAAATACTTACTTAAAGCCCATTAATAGTAGTTTAATTCACTTCCTCCTAGAGAGAAGGACCTAGTTCAGCCACTATTCTACACTTAGTAAAATCACAAATAAATATTTTTGAGAGCGTGTGTGACAACGTCCTTTCAAAAACTAAACTTCACAATTTTGGGTAATAATAGAAAAATCTTCGAGAAAGACATCAAAAAACTCCCATATAATAGGAATATCTTCATTTTTGAGTTTCTCCCCAATAATATGAGATAAATATCACTCATGAATAAATTTAAAAAACCATATGATGGTAGTAATTTATTTTATCATTTTAGATTAATCCTTGCACTGATATACTATAATAGGTTGATTCATAAAATCAAATGTAACTTCCCAAAGTAAATAATATATTTTCTAGGGACTTAATACATTGCTCAGCTACTAATGGTTTAGTAGTTCTGTTAAAAGATGGAAGTTTCTATTGCATGAAGCAAACCAATATAGGTGAATCACACTATGGAACAAGAGGTTGCTTAATATGGGCAAGGTTATTCATCATAACCCGAGTTATCTTGTAGAGACAAAGATTTTCCCTTGTAATACTTTTGAATATTTCTATATATATTTCTAGAGTCAGGTGCTAAGACAACGTGAGATTCTAAAGCCTGAAGTTCCCAGAATAAATTTTAAAAAAATATTAATTATATTTTATACTATGCACATGATGGAAACAATATATCTCTTAAATAGTAGCTTGGATCAGAAATTCGAGGACACAATTGAGTCCAGAGTGTGTCGTTTATCCTAGTCAGGACATAAATTTTGTGGGCGCAAACCTTCTATGGAAAACGTTATCAAATACATAACCATAAATAAAATAATTAAATATTATTATTTTATTTACATGCTACTCCTGATAACTTCTTAATAGGGATTCAGATTGAAAATATGAGAGCACCGTTGAGTTCCTAACGTGGTTTTTACCCTAGGTGCGACCTTAGGTGAGAGGGAACAGGAGGTTTGGATTCTACTACCGCTTGTAGTTTCCTATAAATAAAAGTTTAGAGAAATGAGCTAGAGTTAGCTCATTTCTCTCAAGGACGAAGGAGCTCTGGCCATCTACATCTGATGGTGATTCAACACCCAAACTTCATCGGATCACGATGAAAATACAGGCGCTAGTAGATCAGAGCACAACAAACACAATAGTGGATCCAAAATCGAGGTAGGATTTCTATTTCAGATTTTACATCTCCCCAATTGAATCCATTGTTGCCAATTTTGATTTGTATTGTAATTTTATACTTTAGAATCCTTTGTTGATGGTCAAACTAACAACGGTCGTCATCTATTTTGATTCAGGGTGTCCTATTTTTCGCATTCTTCATCATTATTCGATGATACATTTTCTCCATGCTCAAATGACCTCTGATCTTAGAGAAAGACGCATATTTGTGAAGCTCCCAACCCAAGGAGTTTTAATCTATGCTCAGATTTGAATTTATGGCATCGGAGGAGGTGCGGTGGTGAGCGGAAGATCCTCCAACTTTTTGTCACATAAAAACATTGACAATTATTTAAACGGAGCTTATGGAAGTATAGATCGGGATCTGGGGAACCCAGATCTGGTCTGGATTTCTTTTTCTGACCATCAGAGTGGTTCTGGTGGTCTGTGGAAGGTGCTAATGGCATGGGTCCGGCAGGGCGTGGCTCCATCAAGGCGGCGGCATGGGGGGTTTGGCAAGCGGTACGGAGGTCGGGTGCAACAGCAGCCTTCCAGCCACAGACCTCCCCCCCCCAAGCGGGTTTCAGAAAAAAAAAAGAAAAAAAAAGAAAAAATAAATGTAATAATAATATTATTATTATTATTATTAATAAAATGGTTAATCGACTGTAACTTTATTGTGCGGCATCCAATTCATGCATCGTCAGTGGCCTTGTGACCCTGTCTTTTTAAATTTAATGTTGGGTGCTTTTCACCGACTTGTGGAGTGGGTCAATAAAACGCCCTAAAAATATTATTATTATTATTATTATTATTTTCTTCAAATGTTGACTCAAGCATAACTCCTACATAGAGCGTACGATTAATGGTTTGTCTGTGGAAATGTGACCCTTACTTTGAGGTAGACCTTTTGAGTCCATTTTGAGAACTTTATGTTTTGGGCTTGAGTCTTGGTGGCATGAAATGTCCAATTATAATAATACTAATATAATTATTATTATTTGAGGATTCTTGTACCAAACTTAACTACTACATATGACGTCTGATTGATGCACCATCTACAGCATCGTAACCCTTAAATTGAGTTAGACATTTCAATACTAATTTCGGGTGCTTAAACCAAAATGGAGGTGCAGGCCCCATGAATCCCGGTTCGGGCATTTACGGTGAAATGTGACTTTTTTACTAGGTGTTCGTTTTGGTCGAATGAATAGACAGTCCTATGTGATTTTTCAAGAGGATAGAAATGGTGTGATCTATATGATGTGTTTCAGGATTGAGGTGGAGGCCCCATGAAGTAGCATTCTTGCACAATGTTGTGAAATGCAGCTTCTTCACCGGGAGTCTGTTCCAGGCAAATGAATAGTTGATCCTGTGTGTTTTTTCACAAGGATTATGGAGTTGTGACCTTTTGGGTTATTTGATTTCATATGGGGAGCCATGTTAGTAAATTTACATTTTCTCCCTTTTGGACCAACAACGAGCATCATGCTCTCATTAGCCTTTTTGGCCAAATGTTCCATGTGCTCTGGGAGTACACTGGCACGCTTAGGGGTATTAGTGCACAGTTTAGTACCTGAGAATGGTTAAGTACACAGCTTGGTGATGAGGTAGGTTCACACGCTGTTTGGGCCCCACACATATTGTGTACCACTTTATGAATCTTCTACCTCTCGTATCTCCTTCTTCTGAACTCGGATTTAGGCTCACGAGTAGCCTATCCTGAGTGTTTTTTCACATAGAACGTGATGGTTCCCTCTATATTGGATTTAAATATATGATGTAATAAATCCAAATAATGAATACTATCTAAGTTTACACTTGATGATGGCTATGAATAGGTAGAATCAACATAGCAGTATCGGGCTTACCGACCAGTAGGACTG
The DNA here is from genome assembly GCA_963277665.1 of Viscum album. Classification (NCBI taxonomy): domain Eukaryota; kingdom Viridiplantae; phylum Streptophyta; class Magnoliopsida; order Santalales; family Viscaceae; genus Viscum; species Viscum album. The sequence continues at coordinate 78,935,847 of OY728166.1, forward strand.
GGCAGTGGTTTTCCTCGATGATCTTTCTGAGATTACCCTCTAACTGGGCTGGGAGGTAGTGTTCCTCGATGATTTTTTAGAGGTACCATTTAGTAGGGATGAACATAGTAGTTCCTCGATGACTTAGAGTAGAATCCCCCTGACACATTAGGACATGGGTCCTCTATGATGACTACCAGGGTGGAATCCCCCTAGCATACTAGGGTGCGGGTCCTCTATCAGCTACTTTAGAGTGGAATACCCTATTTTCATGGATGTGGGTCCTCTATCAGCTACTTCAGAATGGAATCCCCCATTGACATGGGTGTGGGTCCTTTATCAGCTACTTCATAGTGGAATCCTCTATCAGCATGGGTGTGGGTCCTCTATTAACTACTTTAGAGTGGAATCCCTCTAACACACTAGGGAGTGGGTCCTCTACTTTGAGTTTACATGATCTGGATATACGAATCAGTTACAAGACATGTTTTGACTTACCTTTAGACTCATGAGAAAGAGGGACGCTTTTACCACTGAGATGCATCCTTTTGACACGACCTAAAACCATGTGGGTGAGACAAAGCCACCCAAAGCAGACAATATCAAGGTGTGGTGATTGAGTCCCTTTGACTTTCATGTTCAGGGAATATGTGAGGGATATTGGGAATCATTGGTGGTTACTTCTAGAAATATTGGTGACTCTTTTCCTGAGCTGATCTATGAGATGAAGATTCCCTTACTCTCTAATTTGGGATTCTTTGGCTGAGAATGTGTGTGTGTGTGTGTGTGTGTGTGTGTGTGTGTGTGTCATATTGTAGTACCCACTCCTTGGGTTTTGGTTACTCTCCTTCTAGGAGAGGCAAAGACATGCGGGGTATGCCATGTGCTTTTGTGTCTAGCTTCTTATGGTTGGAAGAGTCTACTCTCATACTAAAGGTAGCGAAGACTCGATGAGAATTTCATCTTCTCATCGTTTCTAGCTCCTTGTGTTTGGATGATCTTACTTCACTATCTTGTTGGGTTGAGTTGTACTCTTTTATTGTACCTTTTTATATCTATTTTCCCCCTATTAAGTACATCTTTTTCTAGTCCCTTGAGCCTTCGGGACATCCTACTGAGTATTTTTATACTCACCCCTGCTTGGGATTTTCCCGCACTTGGTGTGACCTTGAAGACAATGAACAGGTTGATCATGATATCATAGGAGCTTAGGGATACGGGGTTCTTGGACCACATGTGGTGGTCATAGCTTGGGATCCAAGAGCGGGGCTCTCTTAGATGTTTTACTTTTCCACTTATTTCTGGCTTGTTAAACTCTTCTGGATGGGTGTGTATTTTTCCCCTTTACCTTTCAGTTTACTTTACAGCACCTGCTCTTGTATTGTTTAGAGGTAGATGCATATTTGTGGTTTATATATAGTAGTGTTGTATCTTTTCCATTTCCTCTTCACTTTTACATTGAGTTGGTTGTGTGTGTGGGGAGGGGTACTTAGGTGATGGACTCCCTGATTTTGTTATGCCTTCAGTGCTTGTCGCTAGCCCCTGACCTATGGAGGCGGTCTTAGGGTAGTTGTGGATCGAGCCCTGACAAGGGTTGGTCATGAAAAAGTGGTATCAGAGAAAGTTCATTCCTTGGGATGTTGTTTTGATTTGTTTCCCATATAATGATTGGTTGGGTTTAGGAAAAAAAGTGTCAATGTGTCTCGAGAGTGTCTCTCAAGCTAGGGAGTCCAGTGATGGTGTGACGGATGACATAGCCATTCATGAGGATCCTGATTACCTGCTTGTTTACTCAAAATTTTGAGACATTTGTTATAAAGAAATTTTGTACATGCATCATCTAGGATTGAGTCTTTAACTCTCATTCTTGAGTCATCTCCCATTATATATATATATATATATATATATATATATATATATTCTCATTTCACCTCAATACTCCTTGATGGATTTGGGATGCCTCACGATGATAGCTAGCCAGGATACCAACTTCGGTTTGTGAAAAAAATCCTATGAGTGATGATGAATTAGTTTAGGATCCATCATGTGATCACCCTTCCTCTAGGTGGGTAGGTAATAACACCAACACCTATTGAGTAGTAGATAGTCCCAACAGATTAGGTTGAGGACATGCACAGGCTGAACACACTCTGTGAGTTCCAGTTCTAGAGATCGTTGAGGTTTCATGGTGATCCAAATCCTCAAGTAGCCTTGGATTTTCTAGAGTCAGTGGTCTACCTCTTCAGGCTTGTTCGAACATCAAAAAATCAGATGGTGGCTTTGGCATCCAGTCTTTTCCATGAAGCTACTGGATGTTGGTGGAGTCTGGTTACTCAGATGCATGATGAGTCGGTACTCTCATGGGATGACTTCCAGTATCTATTCCATGAGGATTATTACCCCTCCTTCTTACGCTCCACTCTTATTCAGGTAGATTCTAGAGCTTTGGTAGGGCGGGATGACAGAGGCTGAGTACACAAATAGGTGCGCAGACCTTACACACTGCTCTATGGACATGATCTGTGATGGCTACTTCTGAGCATGGAAGTTTGATTTGGGACTTCGTAGAGAGATATGTGTCAACATAGTGCCCTTGTTCATCTCCACCTATGCCAGGGTGCTGGTTTGGGAACTGGTGACGAAGAACTTTCTATCAGGGGAATGTCGGTTAGTTAGTTTTGGCAGTGGAAACGTCATAGTTGAGACGTCTACCGCAGCCAGCAGACATCAGTTGGTAGGGCCTCGATGTAGGAGGTCTTCCCATGATCAAATTTAGGCACATGGTTTGGGACAATGTAGAGCACCAGGGAAACCCAGGGAGGGTCGGTGTTATTATTGTTATGGGTGAGGTCACATGGCATGAGACTGCCTAACTAGACATTTTGAGCTTCCTAGGCAGATAATAAATGAACCACCACAGTAGAGATGATGAGGGATATATTAGGCAGGGATCAGGTTGTCACTGGGGAGGCGGTCCTAGAAGAGGAGTAGGAGTTGTGGTTGGTGGAAAACGCTATGATATCCTTCCACCACCACCAGGCAACCCATGTTAGGCTCAGGAAGCGAGTGGATGGGTCCGCGGGTAGCTGCTTTCTATGGATGTTTACGATCCTGCAGTGCCCAAGATGGAAAGAAGTACAACCTGTGTCTTTCTTAATTTTGTAGTAAAACTTGTTAGATGATATGTGAGGTACTCTTTCCTCCCTGATTATTTCTTTAGGTTTTTAATAGGGTGACACAAGGTGTCGGTGTAACCCTATGTTGGTATGGTTCGATGTACCTTTGAATGCACGAAGAAGAGGGGTCCTTCCCCCACCGAGACACGTTTTTGTGACGTGAGAAAAACCATGAGGGCGAGTCAGTGCCACCCAAAGTGGATAGTATTGAGGTGTGGTGGATGAGACTCTATAACTTGTGAATTCAAGGTAAGGTTGTTTTATGGAGTGTCGGAGTAGGTCCTAGCTTTTCCAGTGCAGTTTCTCTAATTAACCTCCTTTTGCTTGGAATACCACTAGTGGGTGTGGCAGAGTGTATAGTTTAGGGTTACTCTCCTTACAAGAGAGGTGAAGACGCATGGGGTATGCCACGTGATTTTTGTTTTTAGCCTCTTGAGGTTGGATTAGTTTACTCGCCTTCCCTGTTCGTTGGTACCTTTGCATGCTCAACGTTAACCTTGATACAACAGTTATCAAGTATAGGTTGAGGTGATGGAGACCCCATGAATAGGACTACGTGACCCACTACGTGTTGCTGGAAGTATTAGTCTTCTCCCTGAGGATGTAAATACATCACCTTCTAGGAGAACTCTTTGTGGTTTGCACAGACCACCAAAGTCTCAGGTATGCCTTCAGTCAGAGAGACTTGAACCTGAGGTGGTGATGCTGGTTGAACTTACTGCAGGACTATGACTTTGAGGTAGTCTATTATCTAGGAAAGGGAAACATTGTAACAGATTCCCTTAGCAGGAAGTCTTGGGCTCACCTAGTGTGGGATGTTTCGGAGTAGTTATCTTCCCTACAGATGTTTCTATTGGAGCTGGAGGGTACATTTTTTCTTCAGTCGGTGGTGTTGACTCCTTCACTTCTTGAGAATGTGAGAGAGTCCCAACTATGATACATCGAATGAGAGATATTTTGTGACTCAGATATCCATAGTTGATGCACCAAATGGATATTTTGAAGGATGGAATCTCGAGACCTTGTGTCAAGGACAAACAGCAGTTCTGTTTGCGATGGGAGAAGGGTGATGCGATAGTTCCACAATTCACCCTTAGTTGTACATCCCAGTGTGGGTAATATGTACAAGGATATTTATTGGCACTTTTGGTGGTCCAGTAAGAGATGAATCTTAGTTGAGTCTGTCTCATGATGCCTCATCTATCAACAGGTGAAGGTTGAGCACCAATTTTTGGAGGGTTGTTGTAGCCTCTTGAAATCCAACTGTGAAGTGGGATGACATATCCATAGACTTAGTCACTATAATTCCATACATAGATAAGGTTCATGAATCTATCTGGGTAATAGTAGACTAACACATGAAGTCGGTGTACTTCCTTGCTATTTGGGAGCAGAATTTTGGGGAGTGTTTGGGGCAGTTGTAGGTACGAGAGATCATCCTCCTTCATGAGGTACCCTCAATGATTTTCTATGATAATGATGCATGTTTTATGTCATGATTGTAGAGAGGCTTGCAGGAGGCATTTGGGATCCAACTGCAAATGAGTATAGCCTTTCACCCCCAGACTGATGGACAGTCCAAGCATACTATCTAGGTATTGGAGAATATGAAGAGGGATTGTGTGTTGGTTTTCGGTCGGAAAGGAAATAAATCCATAAGGTTCATCAGGTCGTTTGAGATCGTGCAGAGGGTTGGTGAGATTTCCTACCATCTTGCTCTACCCCCCCCCCCCAATAGCTAGAGTGGGTGCACGACGTCTCCCACATGTCACATCTGAGGACATATGTACATGTTACTATGAACATCATTAATAGGAGAAGACCATGTGAGGATGAACCATCCCTTTGGTTCATGTGTTGTGGTAGCACAAAAATGTGAAGGTTTTCCTAGAATCAATAAATCCAGGTGTGAGCTCAGTATCCCGAGTTGTTTCCCTAGTTTTTCTTTTTAGGGAAAAAATCTTAATGTAGGTAATGATGTAGAGACCCATTTTTTTCCTTATAAGACTTTGGAATATTTATACATATATTTCTAGAGCCAGGTGCTGAGACGACGTGCGATTCTGAGGCCCAAAGTGTCCAGAATAAATTGTAAAAAAATATTAAGTATATGTAATACTATTCATGTGATAGAAATAGGATATCTCTCAAATGGTAGCTCGGATCAGAAATCCAAGGCTACTGTAGAGTATGGAGTGTGGCGTTTACCCTAGGCGATATATAACTTTTACAGATGCAGGCCTTCTGTGGAAAACGTTATCAAGGATGTAATCGTAAATAAAATAATAAAATAATATTATTTTATTTGGAATCTACTCCTGATAACTTCTAAATGGGGATTCAGATTGAAAATCTTAAAGCACCGTTGAGTTCGTATTGTGGTTTTTACCCTAGGGGAGACCTCAAGTGAGAGGGTACTTGAGGTTAAGATTCTAAGACCGGTGGTAGTTGCCTATAAATTGAAGTTTGGAGAAATGATCTAGAGTTATCTCATTTCTCTCGCAAATGGTGGATCTCTGGTCATCTTCTTCTGACGGTGATTTGACGTCCGAACTTCATTAGATTGCGACGAAAATGCAGGCAATAGTAGATCAGAGCGTTGTGAACACAATGGTGGATCCAAAATCAAGGTAGGATTTCTATTTCGAATTCTAAAGCTCCCTGATTGAACCCTTTGTTGCTGATTTCAATTTCTATTGGAATTTTCTACTTTAGAATCCTTTGTCGTAGCCAAACTAACAACGACCATTTTCAGTTTTGATTCGGGGTCTCTCGTTCTTTGTGTTTGTCGTTGTTTACTGGTGATAACTTTTCTCCATGCTCAAATGACCTCTAATCTTGGAGAAAGACACATATTTGTGATGCTCTTAACCCGAGGAGTTCTGATCTATGCTTAGATTCAAATTTTGGGCGTCGAAGGAGGTGTGGCGGTGAGCAGAAGATCCGCCAACTTTTCATCACGTCGAAATGTTGACAATTCTTCGAGCAGAGATTACGGTAGTGTGGATTGGGATCCAGGGATCCCAAATCTGGCCTCAGTTTCTTTTTTCGACAACCAGAGTGGTTCCAGTGGTCCGCAGAAGGTGGCGGCGGTGCGGGTTCAACAGGGCACGACTCCGACAAGGCGGTGACGCATTGGGTTCGGTAGGCAACGCGGAGTCAGGGTGCGGCGGCGGAAGCTGCTCAGTGGTGCCGAGCTGGGATGGTGGTGGTGGTAGGAGACCGGCTGCAGAACCCCCTCCCCCCGCATAGGCTTCAAAAATAAATAAATAAATAAATATAATATTATTATTATTATTATTATTATTATTATTAAAACAGTTAATCGGATGTAACTTTCTCATGCGGCGTCCAATTCACACACCGTCAGTAGCCTTGTGACCCTATCTTCGATGCATTATTTTTAAGACTAATGTTGGGGGATTTTTTATGACTTGTGGAGTAGGTCAATAAAACTCCCTAAAAATAATAATATTATTATTATTATTATTTTCTTCATACACTGATTCAAGTGTAACTCTTACATGGAGTGTTCGATTAATGGGTCGTCTGCGGCAACATGACCCTTGTTTCGAGGTGGACCTTTTGAGTCCAATTTAAAAATTTTATGTTTTAGTCTTGAGACTTGGTGGCACGAAACGTCCGATTATAATAATAATAATAGTATAATTATTATTATATGAGGATTCTTGTATCAGACATAACTTCTGTATACGATGTCCGATTGACGCACCGTTAGTGGTGACATGACCCTAAAATTGAGGCGGACATTTCAAGACTAATTTTGGACACTTAAAACAAAATGGAGGTGTGGGACCCATGAGGCCCGATTCGGGCATTTTCAGTGAAGTGTGACTTTTTCACCAGGTGTCTGTTTTGGATGAATGAATAACCAATCCTGGGTTTTTTTGAGAGGATCACAATGATGTGATCTATATGATGTGTTTCAGGATTGAGTCATGGGCCCCATGAAGCATTGCTCATGTGAAATGTTGTGAAATGAAACTTCTTCACCGGGAGTCTGTTTCAGGTGAATGAATAGTCGATCATGTGCGTTTTTTTCATAAGGATCTTGGAGATGTGATATATTGGGTTATCTGGGGCCATCTGGGGATCCAATTTAGTGAAGTTACGTTTTCACTCTTTCGGACCAACGATGAGCTTCGTGCGCTCGTCAGCCTTTTGGCCAAATCTTCCGTGTAATCTGGGAGTACACTGGCATGCCCAAAGGTACTAGTGCACAGTTTAGTACCCATGCATGGCTATGTACACGGCTAGGTGATGAGGCGGGTTCACACGTCATGTGGGTCCCACACATACCGTGTACCACTTTGCGAATCTTCTCTCCCTCATATCTCCTTATGAACTCAGATTTAGGCTCGTGAGTAGCCTACCCTGAGTGTTTTTCCACGTAGAACATGATGGTGCCCTCTGTAGTGGATTTGTAGATATGATGCAAGAAATCCTGAGTAAAGAAATAAATAGTAATGTTTACGCTTGTGAATGGAATTAATTCATCTCCAATGTTATATTGAAAGTATGAAAAAGAAAAATATCATGCAAGAGGAATGTCACTCGGTCTCATGATCCAGTGAGAATGGTCATTGAGGGTAAAAAGGGACCATTGAAGGCTACTCAAGAGAGAAGATGTTATAGATTTCACATTAAGAATAAAAGAGCAATAATTTATTTATTTAGCTTTGACGTACCATTGAACTGTAAGCATTTCCAAGGATAGGCTTCCTACAAGCATTGCACGGTCGCTTATAAATTTCATATATTGATACCTCTCTCTTCAATGGTCCTAACCTTCCAAGACCATCTAGACCATTGAATTAACACTAAATCATTTGAAAACCATGAAAAACTATTAAAACCACAAATATGATAACTAAAATAATACAATCTGTGAAACATTGTACTTCAAACTACAAGGAAAAAACAATAGAATATGGTAACTTAATGGAAATAATCCTTTGAATTAGAAATAATAAAGGAAAAAATATAATCACACTTCACCAATAATGGGGTTTACATAAAAAAAGAGAATCATGCAATAATAAAAATTGCACTTGAAACTACAGTTACAAAATAAACACTAACAGAAACCAAAATTACTGAAAACTTTAGATATATTGATTGGGAATAATCCTTTACATAGATTTTTTCATCACAATAAACATGTCATCCAATGAGGTATAGAAAAAACAACAGGAAACATGGATGGAACTATGACTGAAAAATAAATAGCAGTTTGGTTAAAATGACATCTAATGTCAAACATTCAGATTGGTTAATTCATTGTGATAATAACATTATCTAGTGAATAAAAATTATCAAAAAATGTAAAATTGACTTGGCAATGACATGAGTGATGCTTAGATCCTAGAAGTTCATAAATTGTAAAACTGACTCGGTTGTGGCACCTTCACCCAAGGTGTAGAACCTGCACACATAAATTCAGTTCAAAATATAGAATCATTCAAAATTTGATTAAAAAATTTGGAAGTAAACATTTTTCATTTCACAACTAACAAAAAATAATCAATTGAAATAGAATATTTTAAAATCAATAAACTAATAGTGAAAAAATTGAAATTCTTATAGCAGTAATATACCTTCACAAACAAGAAGAATCACATGGACAATGAAGAACATGAAACAAATTAACATCACTACCTGTAATAGAAACATGTTGAAGTAGTGAAGGTTTATGCCAGGTGGTGAGGGAACGGTTGCTATTGGGACTCCATAGAGCAGGAAACATGAAGAAGCACCAAATATAAATTAACATCAATACCTACGGACTACGTGAAGAAATATTAAATCCTTCATATGACAAGAATAAGATTGAACCCAAAAACACAATAGAGATTTAACATCAGGAGATCAATTCTGTGTACCTAAAGAAAATACCATCACGATGAAGGGAGGGTCTCCACATTATTTGTAACATTTAAAAAATAACTTCCATTTCAAGAACAGTAATGAATGAAACAATAGAACTTACCATCTTCCGTTTTATTTGAGCTAATATCCATCAAACCAAATCCCATGTTCATTGTATATTTCCTATAAAATTCCTTCACCTCAACCACATAAGGGAAATTTATTCCTACCAAAGGCACCAAACATCCTATATTAATACTTCCACTGAAGAGTTCATCAGTTGAAAATTCATCATTTGATGAATCATCATTTTGATTTTCATTGAACACCTCATTAAAAAATAGTGTTAAATAGTGTGAATTAGTGTCCAAGAATTTGTCGCTACAATATGAAATAGTCTAAAAATTATGTAGTATAAGAAAAAAAATAAGAGTAAATACGTATAACAAATAACTGATTTAGATTATGAAATCAAAAAACTTACATATGATGTCACCAGTAGCACATGAGCCTTAGCCCGGTTGGTAAGGACTCTGTAAGTGCATCCAAGCGACCCGGAATCAAATCCAAGTGGAGACATATTTTCCGGGGGTACTGTAGCAATACTGTAGTGGGAATTGTGCAGTACTATAGCAATTCTGTAATGGGAATTGTAGTAGACACTATTTGACACTGTAGCAGCTGGGAATATGCCCCCATTTGAGCCTTCGGGCCACCGATTTGGTCCCTGAGTCCTTTAAGGCCTTCGGGCCACCCAGGCCTTCGGGTCAGTAAGGCCTTCAGGCCACCTCAAGACCTTCAGGCCACCTTAAGTGTAGATTCAAACCAGACAACCTATAAGGAAAAAGCTCTACAAGGAGGATGAGCAAGGAGCTTTCACCACAGCAGAATCTAAACAGATTGCAAGAATGAGATGGTATGGCACCTGCCATTGGGACAAGCCTGTGCATGCATGGGAATGCCTAGCCGAACAACCATGCGAAGGTGGAGAGTTGATTTCACGATGAAGATGCTAGGGAGAAGCAATTCCATGTAGTGAGTCTGGGTTGTATGTAATGTTTGAAGCCTTCAGGCAATGAATTCCTCTAAGGCCTACGGGTCATGTAATACTTACGCCTACAGGCCTTGTAAGGGTTCCACCTCACCCCTTGAAAGGTGGATGATCAAAATCAATAAACAATGAAGGTCTTCGGGCCATTAGATGGGGGGATGTCACCAGTATCATGCATGCATAAAATATAAACATTTATAGATAACCCAGCACTAATCCATAGATGTCAGCAGTATCATGCCCCATGACTCATGTACACGCATCATGCTTGTCAATTCTTTGTCTGGCCTAATGTAAACCTACTAAAATCACAAATTCTAGCCCAAATTTAATGCTAAGTCTAATTAGATGAGTGTGTGTATGTGATTTGAAATATATTATTTGATTATGCCATGAAAATGTGAAAAAAATCTCATATGAAATCAATTGAAAGGAAAAAAAGGAAAAAACAAACATGTATAATACCTAGAGATATGGAGATTTAACGATAGGAGGAAGCTCCGGGTGGAGATGGAATAGGATGGAACGGGAGAGGTAGAGATCAAAGACAGGGATGAAATGGAAGGCGGGGGCAGAGGCGAACGAGGTGGAGGCAGAGGTGGAGGCAAGAGGTGAGCTTGCGATAGATGATGGAAGGCAGCATGTTCTGTTCATTGGTTGACATTCAGAGCTTGGTGGAGTCGACGATCAAATTGGCCCAGATGGTGGAGATGATTGTGGAGTATTTGAATTCTAAATCAAGGTGGAGATTGTTGGGAATTTTGATTTAAAAATTAAATAACAATGAGAGAGAAAATTATTAATGGAGGGATTTTCTCAACATTAATTGAGGATTTTCTCTCAACATTAATGAAGAGTTATTCCCAATATTAATTGATGGAATAATGATGGGATTATGATGTTGACCGCATTTAATGGAGATATGGACATTATGTCTATATAAGAGGATGCAGCATCATGTTTTGGAATGTGGGCTGACAAAGATGTAGCCACCAAGAGAGAGCGGTGAATGGGTTGTCGCGTTTGCGGTAACCGGTGCGAAGCGTAGATGGTGATCACGACAACGATGGTGTGTCAGCGGTGATGATTGAAGACGACAATGACGACGATGCCATGTATTGAAAGTACTATTGGTTGCAGAGATCAAGCGGCGTGTCCTGGTTGCGATGATCAGCGGTACAATAAAAATGTTGTGTTCATGATGTCGGTGTTGTGTTGTAAAAATGACTTCGGGTGTGGTGTTAAAATCCTTCGGGTGATGTGTAAAATTCCTTTGGGTGATGTAAAATGTCTTCGGGTGATAAAAAGCATTCAGGTGAAATCTTCTCCTCTTGTCTGTGTTTCTGCAATGACTACTTCCGCTGCGGCGCCGGGCTCCGCGCCCCAACAGGATAGGAGTTCAGAAATCCCCATGATCCCGTCTCTGAATAACCCCCTAAAACCCGGATCATCGATGGGAGAGGAGGAGGCAATGACGGATACCGAGGCGAAGACGTATACGGAGGCGGAGGAAGAGAAGAAGGGGGGAGAGATGAAGGTGGAGGATACCAAGGAGGAGGCCGTGAAGGAGGTGGAGGGCGTAGAGGAGATCGAGGCGAAGGAGCAGTTGCAGGTGGTGAAGCCTGACGCGGAAGGTATGGTGTAGTCGGAGCCAGAGACCTAGGTCGAGGCTGAGATCGTGGAGGAAAGAGAAGTGCGTGGAGAGGAGGACATGTAAGCAGGAAGGCGGAGCACCCTACACGTGGAGGGAATAGGATGCTCTATAGTATAGTTAATAGATTTAATGAAACCACAGAACCACTTTTACAAGTAAGAGAACACATCAGGCGGCCACATGTAAACATCCCAATGAATTTTTTTTTTTAACTTTCATTAATCCAAAAACACTTCGATCCTATCATTAATATTAAATCAACTAGAAATTAAATTTAATAGAGCAGTTAAACACTTTCTTTTTTATTTTTTTTGCTAATCATGAAACCTGGAACTTGTGGTGCTTTTTGGTGCAACGGAAAATTCAACGGCAGCATTTTCCTTCCCTTTCATCCCTCCCAACTCCCACGACGCGGCACTTCTAAGTTAAGAAAAACGTAAAAATAAAAGTCTGATTGAATTTTGAAATGTATTAATGAAAAAAAACAGTTAGCAAGGGAATCGCCTACAATCCCGTGGAATCGCCCTCTATATAAACCCCGCTCGTCCCTTCCTACAATGATCCCTCGCATTCTCGCTTTTCCTGATTTCTTCCCTCTTCCTCCTCCCGCCGGCCCTCGGGCAAGCGATGCCTACTTGAAAAACCCCCCTGCCGTTCCCTGGTGGAGCTCCTCACACCGCAGGGGAAACCCCCGTCGTTACTCACAGCGTAGGCGCAGGCGAAGGGAAACCCCGTCGTTCCTCTCAGGATCCGAGCACCCGCAGATGCAGCAGCACCCATCGCGCATAGGCCGCGGGGTCAGCCCGTTCAGGTAGGTCATCGTGGTGGCGTAATCGAAGGGGGCTTGGTGAGATCCACACCGTTCACCCGTGGGATCGGTTTGGCCTCTTTACCTTGGGAAACGTCGCTGGTGCATACGAGCTTGAGGTTTCTCATCCGCTTCTTGAATCCCCACCCCTGTGGTTGCTCGGGGATCCTTCTCAATTAGAACCTGTAAACCAGTTTCCCGAACTGGCCTTGCTCCTACCATAACCACTCCACGAGTTACACCCTGTTGTAAACGAAGGGTTTCGGTTGATTTTACAGTGATTGCAGAAGAAATAATCCGGTTTGGCATCGCCGAAGTTGAAGATGACCCTGACCGGAGTCTTCCAAATCATTTTGTTCCTCAGCGCAAGGTTCCTGTCCGCGATCTTCTGATCTACGGACTGCTTGTCGCTGGCAGAAGGTGGCGACCCGCATAGTCAAGCAGTCCGGCCTTGGGAGGCGACAAGCAGTCCGGAGACCAGAAGCTCGTCGGTGGGAACCTTGCATTGAGGAACAACATGATATTGAAGACTCCGGTCAGGATCATCTTCAACTTTTACGATGCCAATCTGGATTATTTCTTCCACAAGCACCGTAAGACCCTTCGCAAGCCCTTCTTTTACAACAGGTTGTACCCCGTGGAGCGGTTATGGCAGGAGCGAGGCCAATTCGGGAAACTGGTTTAAAGGTTCGAATTGAGAAGGATCCTGGGGCAATCACAGGGGTGTAGATTCACGAACCGAATGATAAACCGCAACCTCGTATGCACTAGCGATGTTTCCCAAGGTAAAGAGGCCAAACCGATCCCAGTAGTGAATGTTGTGGATCTCGTCAATCCCCTTCCTTCGATTACTCACCCACGGTGACCTACCTAGATGGGCCTGTGCGCAGAGGGTGTTGTTGCATCGACGGGTGCTCGGATTCGAGCGCATGCGCCTGTACTGTGAGGAACGGAAGGGGTTTCCCCTATGATCTCAGAGGGGCCAGTGTTGGGCAGTTGCTGCTCGTTTTCGATATATTTTACAAATACACACCTGATCACCGTAAATTTGAGTTCAATATATTTTCATCGCCTAATTGCGTGACAAACCAGGAACATTTCACATCACATCTTGAAAGCCGCTTCTGAGGGCACTCCCACGTTCTATGCGAAAAAACATTCTAGATATGATACTTGCAGTCCAAAATCCGAGTTCAAACGAAGGAGATATGAAACCTCGAAGTTTCCTCAAAAAGTGGTATGCGATATGTTGGGGACCCACACGACGTGTGGTCCCACGCTGCTGTCTAATCGTGTCCTCACCAGCACACGACTTGCTGGCTATGTCGTACTACATGGCCTGTAGGGCTACTACACGACATGTCTTGGCCAAAAGCCTAATGAACGCACGAGGCTCATCATCGGTCTAAAGGGAAAAAACATAATTTCATTGATATGCCTCTGCAAATGGCTCTGGATGGACAAAAAAATCACACCGTTATGATCCTTACAGAAAAACACTCGAGATAGGCTATTCACTTGACTCAATCGGACACCCGATTAAAAGGTTGCATTTCACCACATTACGCTCGAATGACGTCTCGTGGGTCCAAGGCAAGAGTTCAAGTTAAATACCTGATATTGGTCTTGAAATTTTCACCTTAATTTCAGGGTTGCAGCATCGCTAACGGTTTTTCATTCTGACATTGTATGAGGGAGATACACCATATACAAGATTTTTCAATAATAATAATTTTATTATTATTGAGTGTCTCATTAACGCAAGGCGTGAGTCCCGAAAAGGTATCCAACATCTGTCTTAAAATGAGCGTATTAATTCTAGGATCACGTTGTCACTGACGGTTCGTCAAACGGATGCCTCGTTTAAAAGATATAACCGATATAAGATTCTTTAACTAAGATTCATATATGATATTTGATATCCTTTATCTGATATCCTATATGTGATGCCCTATATCTCATATCTCATATCTCATATCTCATATCTCATTAAATTAAAACCAATTAATTTAAAATGATTTTCCTTTATTAAATTAAAACCATTTAATTTAATTAACCAAACGTTTAATTCCATCATTATTATCATTAATAATAATTATTATTAACACTCACCGTGTTGATCACGTTCAACCACCCCATCGGAGATCCGAGCCGGGTCACCATTATGTTCACGCCAAGTAGCCTCCACCATGAGACTTTGCGCATGACCTCTTCTCAGAATCAATCTCGTCACGTCGCATTCTTTCTAGGTCTATGCTCGGTTCATCGATTCGTTCTTGTTTCGTAGATTCACCGTGAATCAGGGGGTCCGATCGGGCTTGCTACTTCCTGGCAAAGTAAAACTGGGACCGCGGGGATCTGACCGGTGATGAATGCAAAAAAAAACTAGGATAAAGACACAAGAACAAAGGACCAAGTGTTCTTGTCCAGTCAATCAAGAACGAGGATTCCGGATTTAGAAAACAATTGACAACAAATTAATTTTGTGTACATGAGCACGTGCAAAGGCTCTAAAAGGGTGCAGATTGAAGAACAACATTCGATTTGCTCAATCATTAATCAAAAGGGAGTGAAACACCAAATTGAAAAGTGTTATCTCTATTTTGGATCGATCACTGATGAAGAAAGTGTTTTCCAACGAAGGAGGAGGATCTGTTGCGTTCGTCGGATCTTTATCCGATCTGGTCTGACGTTTCGTCGTCGTTCGTCGTGATCTGCCAACAGAAAGGGAAAGCAAGCACTTTCCAGCTATTACAGGGTTATGAGACCAACGCTAGACAAAAATCCATAACGATATATTTATAGTCTTACCAATTTTTCCGGAAAATAAACTAATTAATTAAGTAATTAAATCAATTTATCCATTAAACGCACCACCAATGAGCGAGGGGTTTGAACATCCTGTGCTGACTCACTTTAGGTCGCACTTAGGGTAAACACCACATTCCTTATTCATATGTGGTCTTGGATTTCTGATTCGATCAACCATTTAAGAGTTATCTCATTTTCTTTAATTAACTGCGTGCGCAATATAAAATATATTTAATATTTTTATAAAATCAATTTCAGGCACACCGGGCCTCAGAATCATACATCGTCTCAACGCCTCACTTTGGAAATATATATAGAAATATGTTAAAGTCTTACAAGGAAAAAACCGGGTCTCAAAATTTAGTTTGGAATCTTATTCCATCCATAAAACCAATATTTTCAAACCATATTGGTGTGAAATTCTTCTCATATAATACTCTTCTTAGACGTAACATAAGTCAAAAAAATAAAACATAAAAAAAGTGAGTTTAAATGCTCAGTAAAGATAAAAATTAGAAATATCAATGATCACTTAAACATAACATTGACATAAGAGTATGAGAACACGAGATTAAAATTTAAAAATTCATACCTAACATATCATAAATCATAGTCTCGAATCATGAAATAAAGCTTGGCGGTTCATAAGACATGAATCACAAAAGAATAAAAAAAATAATTCATGAAAGTATAACATTGACATAAGTTTGTGGAATGCATATAAATATAGAAAATCATTTCTCGAGTCAAGGCTCTGTCAAAACCATCACAATGGATTGAGTTTACTCTCAATTTCATCCTATCCTTAGTTAAGGTTCTGTCCTAAGACTATCATAGTGGAAAAAGTCTCTTACTGAACTAAGTTCACTCCATATTCCAATCCTTATTATCTCACGAGTCTTTACTCAATGCATTGGATGAATATATAATTTTGGATCCACCTGTCACATAATGAAAAAACAAGTTTCATAGAATCATCCTTAAATTTTCATCATTATTTGTCATCCAAAGAATGAAAGTGGATGATGTCATTGGATCATATCTCCAGTAAAGAATAAGTAACATTAAAGGATGTTATCATAGATAAAAATGTATTTAAAAAGTTTCTGAAATATTTTTTGAGAAAAATATCATTTTCACTTTGAAATCACTTAAGGTTCAAAGCATTGGGTGGTCATGACGGCATGAAGTTATTTTTATGTCATGTATGTTAAAATAAATATTTCTTTCACATTTTCAGAAGTCAAAACTACCTTTTTCATAAAACAGTAAGAAGATTACTTTTATTTATTTTTTGTAAAAAGTTAATCATGGATAAATATAACTTTAAACAATTATAGGAGAATATAAAAAAACATTCTTAAAAACATTTTTAGAAAACATGAATATGAAATAAAAATGATTTTTAACCAAAAATAGAAATGAAGTCAATTTTACTTACAAAAATTCAGGAGAAGAAAATTCATGAGATTCTTGAAAGTCATGTCACAAAATTTCATCATTGGAAGCTTAATCATAAACAATCTCGATAAATAACAAGATTATAACATAAATATCTTACCTCAAGTTTCACTTTCTTCTAAAGTGCTATAACCTCATGTGTAGTAAATTTAAATTTATTATATTTTCATATTAGAATCACATACATACTTATAATATCGTATATGATGCACTTATAACATTTCAATAGTCATTTATTAATAATTCCTAATTAAAATCATCATTTTTTAGTATTAATTGTTTCATTTTTCATGAGAATTTTAGTTTCAAAATCCCATATCATAATTAAATCATACATATGTGTTCCACAATAATATAAATTATTCATCATATTAGAACCCAAGGAATTAAATGGGTTTCATAAACATCATTTAATCATAACATAACCCATAGAAAATAAATAAGTTTCATAAATATCATTCCATCATAAACATAAACCATTATTAGAAAGAATAAGAATGTTATCATTGAATCATATCCCCAGTAAAACATAAATAGAATCAAATAAGGTTATTATATATGTAAAATAATTTTGAGAGATCACTTGAAAATAATTCTTGAGTAAAATATCCTTTCTTCTTTGAAAAAGTTTTATTTTCCTAAAATACTATTAAATTTTAAAAGAAAAAATTTTCTTTGAAAATAACATTGTATGAATTTAAGGGAAGCTTCAAAGCATTAAGGATTCTTGATAGAAGAAATTTCTATTCATTCCATATAAATCAAAAAAACATTTATTTCATACTTTTTCCAGAAAAGTCACAAATTAACTTATTTGGAAAATGAAAAAATGATTCCTTTCAAACCGTTTAATATAAGTCAAAAATGGATACAAATTAATTTAATAATTATATAAGAATAGTTAAAATATCTTGGATTTTTTTTAGAAACATGGACATGGAATATAAATATTTCCTAGGAAATACTTACTTATAAACAATATTTGAAAATAATGAGATTATGAAATTAACTCTTACCTTAGGTATGATTTCCTTCATACATTTCTGAAACTCCTATATAATAGATTTGAGAATGTTATTAACTTATTCTAGAACCATATTTATTTTTATGATATCATATATGATTATCTTATCACCCATTTGTTAATAACATTTTATCATTACTCTTCTTTCAGGTGTTAACTGCTTCATTTTCCTATGCATATTTTTTCGTGTAAGTCTCGGTTCATGCGCGTGGGATATAGTTTTGTCATGTTTAGAATTTTATTAAGGTAATATATCATTTTTATTCATTATATGAATTTATATAATCATTCTTAAATGATGAATATAGAAAATGAATCACATCACGTCATGGAGACAATAGGTCATACGTATGCACGAGCGATGATATCATTCCCTTAATTGTGGGAAGGTAAGGAAGTGGATGGTATATATTTTGTTCCAGAAAAAAATATCATGTTATAATCATCATATAAAAATATTATTTCCATCATTATACCCATCCAAGTAAAGTGGTTATGAAAAACATATTACACCACAGCGTGGATATGGTAGGACGTACGTACACGCACATGGTGATTTTCTTTTTTTGTAGGATGGATAAAAGGTAGAATACATTTGTTAAATTATCATAATAACATCTTAGAATATAGGTGATACTTGATTTATTACTTTATATTAGAAACAACACATGAAGAGGAAGTATAAGAAAAAATAATCTTAAATGAGTCGGTAAAGGAGATTACCACTTCTTCGGCGAGCTCCCTCTAGATCACCTCTTAGGGACACTAGAGTTGGTCTTTTGAGAAAACCAAAACCTCTAGAATGTGACTAGGGAAGTTGAAAAGAAAATTTTTTAGGGTTTAGTTGATCTATAAGGCTCAATGTGGTGTGAAGAAGTGAGGGAGGTGGTTCCCTTTTATAATTAAGGTAAGGGCCACTTTTGGAATTTCTAAATATATTAATTTATAATAAATTCAATCTCAATCCAAATACCTCAAAAAGGCCATGGATTTGAATAAAAGATTATATAATTCTTTAATCTCATCAACCAATAAATTTTATATGGGTTTTGATTTAATTTTAAACCTTATTTTTTTATTAACCCTTCGTTAACTTATTTTAATTTTAACTAAGTTAATAATGTTTTTAATATTAAGAGAATGTAATTTTTACATATAAAGTGTCAATTAGACCATAAATGGTCCATTTACGATGTTTTAGACCATATATCATCCCCTTTTACTTATTTAATATTTTTATTATTTTTAAATAATTTAACAAAATATTACTTTCATAAAATATCATTATTGTCGATTTTGACATTATTCACTATTTGTCTTTTTAAAAAATATCATAACAACATGATATCTTTTAAAAAACTATATTAACTCATCTCTAACATGTCAAAGTTATTAATAAAATTCATGGATGACATTAATTATGCCAAATTATATTTATTTTAATATTTTAAATATCATTTATTTGATATTTCCATTAATTAAACAATTACTGCATCATCATTGTAAGGCTTTAAGGTAATTATTTATTTCCTAAAAAATTAAAATAAATTATTATGATTCAGATAAAAATTTTAGCTTTCAATTTACTATATATAGTTGAATTTATATTCTCTATAACCCTATATTAAAAATGATATAGTTATTAGAAATATGAGTATGACATATTTAACTTCTCTTTAAATAAAATGTAATAAATTTCATACTCTCATCCAAGTGGCTTCAAAAGGTTATAATTTCATACCAAGGATGCTTTTTAGTAGAAACACACTCATCCAATGAAATTAGGACAAGTGTTAGGGT